>CP139505.1:77543952-77826295 GCA_021014915.2 Artemisia tridentata subsp. tridentata
TTTTATAAAACACATATGTTTTTTTTATAAAGTTACAAATATATAAAAAAACATCACATCTATAAAATACAATACACGGATCTATAACTTTCAAAGTTCAATGAAAAACATGTATGTTTTTCCTGAACTCATTACGCATTGAACCCAGTACGCATGTGTCCATTTAATGAAAAACATGTATGTTTGTTTCTTGCGAGAACCACCTATGGGTCCCTTATGTACTCAATACGCATTGAACTCAATACGCATATGTCCATTTAATGAAAAACATGTATGTTCCTATGAAAAACATGTATGTTCCTGAACTCATTCGTCAAAATGCATATATGTTGTCCCTTAACTCATAAGGTAACCTATAATTGCATTTTGTTACCAAGAAAAACCTTGTTATCTGTGACTGGAAGTTCAATTAAACCACTTATCATTATCATATTATGATACTAATCAATTTATCTCAGACAAAATTCCAAGGTTTGTCCAAATATGGCGCGAGATCTTAAAGCATTTTATCCAACACTTGGCACAGAAATATAGCAGAGTAATTAATTTTCCATAGGGTCACTGAAAACAAGTAAACAAGATCAAGTACGAATTCGACCGCACCTCAGTTAAACCGGACATCGATTTTCGGCTCACAAACAGAGTTGTAGCAGAGTAGTGTTTCAATCTTTGAAATTCATTAACTTGCTCTGCACCTCCCAATCCAAATGACTACATGATTTTTTTGTCACATATAAATCACAGTCAGTAACTCATGATCATACTCATGTTGCATGTAATGGCGAATCATTATAGATCAACTATGGAAGAATCTAATTAGTTCGATACAAAGTAAAAACAAAAATATATTCAAAGAACTATGTAGGTGATCATCTTTACGATAGTCTAGCTATGTTCAATCATAACATCAATTAAACTCAAACGTACTGGATCTTTACAAAAACGAACTAATTAAAAAGAATCAATGATAATCTAATCTGGTAACTAAACCTACTCGAACAACAAGACTTGTATAACCATAAAGCATATATCTTTTGGTCTTTAAACACGAACAACAGCAAAACAAAGTTGTTTTTCCTTAAATCCATTTGTGCCCGCAACTTATATCAAATCAGATTAAAAGAATTAATCTCAACTTTTACCAGCGCTTTACCCTAATTAGTTAAACCCAGTTGAACCAGAGTTAACAAAATTATAATCTTCAAACACAAACAAGAACAAAACAAATCTGTTCATCAACCCTAAACGACCAAACACATACCATCATATTTTCCTATGAAAAACATGTATGTTCCTATGAAAAACATATATTTGTATCTCAACATCTAACAAAATGCAATTATAGGTTCCCTTGCCTTGATTCGTCAAAAACACGATTTAAAAAAAAAAAAAAAAAAAAAAAAAAAAAAAAAAAAAAAAAAAAAAAACCGTGAAATACAAACAATCTAATTGAACTATACCAAGAAACATGTGTGAATCGTTATTTTAACCAATCTTTTAAATGAGATTCGTTCAAGACAACATACCAAGAAAGAAATGAGAAGAAGTGGTGGCGGTGGAGGAACAAATACGAGCAAAACACCTTCGATCTATCTCAAAATACCTTCAAAACGACAAGATCTACTCAAATAAATGGTGGGTTTGGAGGTTGGTGGTGGCGGCGTGTGGTGGTGAAGGATTTGAACGACTGATTAAGAGAGGAGGGGGCGGCTAGGGTTGTGGAGAAGAAGATGAAAAGTGAAAACTGATTAGGAAAAAAAGATATTATCTGATGTAACTGCTCCTAATTGTGTGGTTTAATTTTTGATTGAAAATCCCGTAATTACCCTTTTAACTATGCAAATATTGTCCTAATCTTTCAGTAAATTACATTAATGGCACAATCAATTATAGCCATTGATCAACTCATCTAATGGTCAATATTAGTTCTCGCAGTTCTTGCAGTTAAAATGGTTCTCGTTTGAAAGTTACACTATATATATATATGTATATGTAAATGTATATGTATATGTATATATATACATATATGTATATGTATATATATATATATGTATATGTATATATATACATATATGTATATGTATAGATATATGTACATATATATATATATACATATATAGATATATGTATATATGTATATGTATATGTATATATATACATATATGTATATGTATAGATATATGTACATATATATACATATATAGATATATGTGTGTGTGTGTGTGTATATATATATATATATATATATATATATATATATATATATATATATATATATATATATATAAAGGGGGGAGGGTTATTGTGAGAGAATTCTTAAAGTTGAAAAAATAAGAACCATTGTGGACCGTTAGATCATTGTATTAGTGTTAAATGAGATTAATTATTTATGAATGGCATTTCTGTAATTAACAAAAACTTTAGGGGCATATGTATCACATTGTAAATAAGTAAAAGAGCGGGATAGTTTGTATCAAACCACACCTACATAACTGATAACATTTACATAAATGCAATGTTTTTGTTGACTAATGGTCAAAGAAACAGAACCACCAGCACTTACCATCAACTGCTACAAAACTCAAAATCAAGAAACCATTTTGATACATAACCATAGGAATGTATTTTTTGTTTTTTTAGAAAGATTTTTCTGGTACACATCACTAGTCTAAAAAAGTTTTATTAAATATTTCAAAAATCAAAAGATTTGTTTTTTCTTAATTTTTGATATTTCTAAAGAATTCCTGGTACATATGTGGTCTAATTGTTTTTTATTAAATATTTTAAAACTCAATATATATATATTAGAACGTATAACATAATCTAATACATAAAACATACTAGTAATATCATACACTGATATAGAAAAATTATCTTGGTTCACAACATCTGATATACAAAAAATCAATAAAATACACAAAATCAACAATCTACTAATACGCATGTACATTCTTTCCCAAACAGCCCAACTCGTACACCAGACCACCATCTAATACCCTAGACCCAACTAGTACATGAGACCCGACTGATACATGAGACCACCATCTGGTACATGCAGTCCCAGACTTTGCACTTACATAATTACATTAGACTATAACAACTCTATAAAGCAAACAAATCCCATATAATAAACTTGAATAACCACTAGTTCTTGATACATATTGAAACCAAACAATAGCAGATTCCGGTACACGTACACGGATACATCAAGGTTTTGGGTATCAGTAGATTCCGGTACACCGGATACATCAAGGTTTTGGGTATCAGCAGATTCCGGTACACCGGATAGCAGCGGAACAACAACGGCACAACAGCGACATCGGCGACATGTACCAGCAACACCTGATACTCGGTGGCTAGAATAAGGTTTCACGTTGGCGGTGAAAACTAGATCTGACGGCGAACGATTAGGTAGCGGCACTATTAGGACCTGTGAGGATTTTCCGGCGAGTTAGATTAGGTTTATTAAATATCAGATTGAATACCGTATTGAAGATTGGAAACGGCAGCCACGGGCTATGGTTTCACAAAAAAAGGTCAAAGATATGAGATGATGTTACGAGTTTACAGTGGTGGTTTTCTTGGTTTGTATGGCGTTTGGATCTTGGTTTTGGTACATACGGAATGATATAAATATAAAAAAGATGATGTTTATTATAGTGAGACTTGTTATTTTGTTTGCCGAACAAATATAGTGGGATGGAGGAGACATGGTATGGAGGAGATAATGGTGGCTGGGAAGCAGGTTGTTATGTTTATTAGGGATTGGGGTTAATTAGTGTTAGATGTGCAAAATACCCATAATACCCTTTTGGCTATGTTTTTAATTTTCAGTTTTTTCTTTTTTGTGTTTTAATTTTGTTGCCACTTGTCACACTTCTATTGGTTCCCACTTTTAAAACTTTAAGAAATCTCTCATTTGATCTCAATTCTACATATATGTGTATATATATATACATATATATGTAATCTAGAAATTCTTACCACCATCACGGCACCCGCTCCCAATCTGACGGGTAGGGGAAGGTGGTGGATCACCGGCACTGTCACCACCATGACTGCGCGCAACTGCTGCTGCCATCTGTGAAAGTACAAGTTGAATAACATATAGAAATTCGGGAACAAATTAACATAAGCATGCACACATTCAAATACATACACATTCAAAATAAATATACACTTTTAAACAATCCATAACAATTTCATTAAAATAAGTGTCATTTTACAAGTTACATTTTAAGATCAATCTGCACAATCACAATCACTATCATAAACAACATTAGTCGCAACTTCAACTTCATCATCAGAATTGTTTGCGACTTCATTATCAGAAGCTGCTAAATCATAAGGATCGTCGTCTTCATCATCAATAAAATCATCGTCGTCATCAACAGGAATGATTGGTGGTGGTGCCTCAACTAACTTTGATTCACCATCGATATTTAAGGTTTCAAGTTCCAAATCATTCAAATTAGCAGACAGTTGGAGATCGGATGAGTTGTTGCCATGTATCACATCATCATCGTCTTCTACCACGATGACATCCCAAGTTGTGTTGTGATTTACTTCTTGGACGACCTTCCAATGGAGTGGTCGTCTAGCAGGATCTTCAAGGTAGAAGACTTTTTTTGCTTGTGTTGCGAGAATGTAAGGTTGATCTTCGAACGAATAGCTACATGCCAAAATTTGTGTCATGTTGTTTCTAGTGGTAAAACGTTGGACTCTACGGTTTTTGTTGCTTAAGTCGAACCACTTAACTCGAAACAACACAACTTTGAACTGGGAATATGCGAACTCCAGAATTTCTTCTAGCTGACCATAATACATTTCTCCCTCCTTCTCACCAGGTGAACAAATTCCGCTGTTCTGAGTTGTACGTTTTATATCGCGGCTGTGTACGACAAACCTCACACCGTTGACTACGCAAGAGTTGACTGAGATTGGGGTCGGTGATGGTCCACAAGCCAAAGCGAATAAGTCGGGAGTACAGCTTGGGTCATCGGCTATGTAAAGTTTACGGATCTATGAAAAAAGATAAGAATAGATGGAGATGAGTAATAGTCGTTATTTATACATGGAAATACATACAATAAGTTTACCTTCGTCTCAAACCAGCTCGGAAATGCTTGTTGCATGTCGATATCAGGAAATTCCCTGAAAATGTTCATGATATTAGAATAAATCGAAAAGATAACTTGGGAAAAAGAAATTTCAAAATATAAACGCATACCTTTCGAACTCGTCCATGTACGTGTCGATCTCAGGACTGTTGTGAAGTACATACCATATCACTCTCTTCATTTCTTAGAGACCTAACCCAATCAATGTCTCTTTACCAGAATTGGTACATAGTGATCGGAACACCTGAAAATCACTTGTTGGGCGAGGACGGTCCTGAGATGCAGCGGGACGATTAAATTTTGTCCCAACACCACGAAAATAACGAGAACAGAAAGTTAATGCTTCATCTGCAACATAACCCTCCGCTATTGAACCCTCCGGCTTAGCTTTATTTCGGACATAGTTTTTAAGCTTCTTCATGTATCTTTCAAATGGATACATCCACCGGAATGAAACAGGCCCGCCTTCAATAGCCTCTTCAGGTAAATGCATAACCAAGTGAATCATAATGTCAAAAAAAGCAGGAGGATATATTTGCTCGAGACTGCACAAAATATTGATCAACTGGGCTTTAGCTTTCACCATGTCTTTCACCATCAAAGTTCGGGCGCAAATTTTCTTAAAGAAGAAACAAAGCTCGATCAAAGGTGTATAAGTCTGTGTGTCCAAGTATTGCTGAAGTCCATAAGGAAGTAACCGTTGCATCATTATATGACAGTCATGAGACTTCATGCCCATTATACTGTTATCATCTTTGGTCACTTTTGACTTGAACTTGGATCCGAACCCATCTGGTAGTTTAACTGTTTTAATGTATTGACAGAAGAGTTTTCTTTTATCGGGTGTGAAGGAGTACTTAGCATGAGGCTTCGAGCACTTCCCGTTTTGTTTGTTTCCAAGCCACAACTCTTGTCGAATGCCCAGAGCTTGCAAATCTTGTCTTGCCTTAGCGGTGTCTTTAGATTTGTCATTCATTAACAAGGTGTTCAAGATACTCTCCAACACATTTTTTTCGATATGCATGACATCTAAATTGTGTGGTAGAGAAAGAAAAGACTAATATTCAAGATCGTAGAAGATAGACCGTTTAGTCCAGTTAAGCTCGACTGTATGATTACGTTTTATCTTCCCACCCCCATAATCCGGATGTTTCCCCGGCACACGTGTGGGCAATGTCGCAAGTTGAGTCAAGATATCAGCCCTGGTATCTTTTCTAGGAGGATCTCTATAATCGATTTCACCATTGAATGTCGTACAGTCCCTCCTCCATTTATGGTTTTTTTTTTAAGAATCTTCTATGACCAACATAAGCTGTTTTCCTTATCACACGCGTAGCCGGAGTGTCTACTTTGCATGTAGGGCAAGCGTAGTAACCTTGCCCTTGCCAACCAGACAAACTACTTCGAGCAGGAAAATCATTGATGGTCCATAAAAGCATCGCTCTCATGTGGAATTGAGTGCCTGTAGCAGCGTCCATAGTCAAGATACCTGGTTTTTTCCATAATTCCACAAGGTCATCAATCAAGGGCTTCAAGTAAACATCAATGTCCTTCGCCGGTGATTTAGGGCCAGGAATCAACAACGTCAGCATCAAAGAAGTCTCTTTCATGCATAACCACGGAGGCAAGTTGTATGTTGTTAATATAACCGGCCACATGCTGTAAGTCTGACTAAGGTTGCCGAACGGATTGAAACCATCAGCAGCCAACCCTAATCGAACGTTTCTTGGTTCTATAGCAAAATCCGAATATTGATTGTCAAACTTCTGCCATGCTTTACTATCAACCAGGTGTTGCATCTTACTGTCCGTAGACTTTCCAGTAGCATGCCAAGTCATATGTTTTACAGTGTGAATAGACTTGTACAAACATTGTAGTCTAGGAATGATAGGAAAGTAACGCAACACCTTGTTAGGAACTTTCTTCCCCGTTGTGTTCTTGTCTTTCCATCTACTCGTTTTGCAGACCGGACAATACTCCAAATCTTCGCCATCATCCCCCCGATATAGAAAGCAATCATTTTCACAAGCATGTATCGACTCGTACCCTAACCTGATCTTTTTAAATGTCTTCTTTATATGATAGTATGACGGTGGGAGATTGTAACCTAACCTGGGCGGAAATACCTCCTGAAGAAATTGTAGCGTTTTGTTAAATGAAGTATCACTCCATTTACCGCTGACCTTGAGATGCGTAAACTTTACCATAAAATCTAATGTTGTCATAAAGTCACATCCCGGGTACAGAGCCTGGTTGGAACTTGCAAGTAACTCTTCATACTCGTTACGCAGAGGAGGTGTCGCTGCTTGAGTCGGCTCGTTACTTGTCTCGCCAATATTTCCATGAGTCGGCTCATTATTCGAAGGAATATCAAGAATATCATTTTGATCATTATTCGGGGGAATATCAAGAATATCATTAAGGCACGCACCCATGTCACTCATCTCACGTTGTGTTGTGTTATGTACTAACGGCGCAGGATCCGGTTCACCGTGATTCTTCCATTGTGTATAAGTTGGATCCCACCCATTTTGGCCTATGTGGTTTTTAAGACCTTCCAGAGATACCCATGGAACATTACGACAACGACGACATGGACATTTTATGTTTCCGTAACTATTCAATAACGGTTTGCAATGATCGAGGAAGGCGGCAAGACCATCAAGAAATTCTTTTGAACCACGATGCTCTAAATTGGTCCAACTCTTATTAATTATCATAACTGCATTTTTATGATGCAATCGGTTATTATATGCACTTAATTAATGATTACGAGTTGTTTTGTTCACCTAGCGCAACTATGGAAGGCAATCCTAACCCACTCTTTGAATGATTCGTCTCATATATGAATGCGTATAACTGATTTACTATTTGAGAAAATTTCGGCAGCATTTCCCCTCAACTCCCCAAATATGTGCATTAAGGACATATTCGTAGGAGTAAAGGAGAAACACTGTCGAAATCATCTCAAATAGTAAATCAGTTATACGCATCCATATCCTAAATGAGACAAAACATTCAAAAAGCAGTCCCAAACAGGGGACTTTCCGAAATTAATTTCTAATAAATTAATTCCGGACGGGTTTTCTATAGGATGATTAACTTCGGACGGGGACTTTCCGAAATTAATCACTAAAATCCTAAAACATTCACAAAAGTATAACAATCAAATGCCATTCAAATATTAACCAAATATTACCAGAACAGACACGCCAGGATCATATAGAAAATAGCCAATATAGTCGCGAAAAAAGAATCTAAAAGAGAGGCTAGATGAAATTTAGTACATAAGCAAAGAATTTGAACTAAGACCTCTAAGTTACCCTAAGCAAGTTTTAATCACTTGAGCACTCCTAGTAGCATCATATCCAAACAGAAAACATACCAAACCAATAAGTACATCTTCATTCTAATATATAAACCTAATCCAAAAATTACAACGAAACAAGCTCCATTTAAATAATTACAACGCAACATTAAACAACAATCTCACCTATCATGGTATCTCGGTTACAGCCACACATTCCTTACAAGTCATATATTAATACATCTCAGCAGCAATCTAACTAAACGTTTAATCTAGTTGTCATTTAATCTCAGCAGCATATTAATACATTAAACAGCAATCTAACCTATGTGTTTATATAGGACTCTAGTTGCCATTTAATCTCAAGGTTTCAACCAAGGCTATCTAACTAAACGTCTCAGCAGCATTTATCACAAATCTAACTAACCAAACGCATAATCAGTCACATTTCACAAACATATATAAAAAAAAATAATACAACAAAGCATAAAAATGAAAAAACAATACGGGTATGTAACCAAACGCATAATCAGTCACATACTGTCTCGCTCTTGGGTTGTGGTCTCTCGGGCTGTACTTGGTCTCGGGCTGTGGTCTCAGGCTCGGGCTATATAAAAAGAGAGCACATTAATATATAGGTTGCTTCAAATTAAATAGGTAAAACTGTTAACGGCGACATGTCGTCGGGATACCAAAAGTTAAAAAAAAAAATAAAAAAGAGACAACATTACCTATGTCTCGGCTGTCTCAGCTCTCGCTCTCGGCTGTGGCTACTGTTTCGGCAGTATATAAATATATATATATATAAAAAAAAAAAAAAAAAAAAAAAAAGAAAAAAAAGAAAAAGAAAGAGAGACAGAAAACAACATCAAAAAATTAACAATTGCAACATAATTTAACATTTACATTACATAGATTAATAAAAATAAAAAAATAAAAATAACAAAAATTAAAAATACCTTCGTATGTAAGAAAAAGTGGGGAAGAAGAGGAAGAATTAAACAAGACAAGGGAGTTGAGGAGAGAATTAAACAAGAGAATGTGGTGGAGGAGAAGTGGTGGTTTGCAATGGTGGCAGTGGTGGTGTAATGGTGTAGAGAAAGTGGTGGTGGAGACTGCAGTGGAGGAGACTGTGGTGGTGGTGGTGGGGACTGTGGTGGTGGTGGAGCAATATTTCGCCGGCGAGGAGGAGCAATAATTGAGGAGGAGGAAAAAGTTTTAGCGAATGCGTCTAAGTGTTTGACCAGATCTACTTTATGTATATATTTCAATTATGCCGACGACATGTCGTCGGTAATAAAAGAAAACTTTGTCGTCTTGTGTCTTGGCGGGATAAATGAATTATTTTGGGCGGTTTTAACACAAAAATACCGACGACGTGTCGTCGGTATGAGTTCGATATATAAAAACGTTTATTTCTTATAAATACTTTTATTTAATATATAATTAAAATTAAAAACTTTCTATTTAAAATTAAATACTTTGATTAAAAATTAAATACTTTTATAAAATAAAAAATATATATTTAATTTAAGTACTTTTATTTAATATATACTTAAGTTTAAAGTTGAAAAGTAAATACCGAAAAAGTAAAAAGAGGATAATAATTTTAGGACGAGAAAGTATTACCTGCTACTATTTCTTGAAAGTTGTAGTCGACAAATATATTCAAAGTCCATGTGATTGGTTCTAGGGTTGCTTTCAACATTGAGATAAATATGAGGCCCTCACCTTCTTATGAATGTGTACTATATATATGCCATAACAATACACGAGATGTTAAACGAATGATCCGAGCAATTATGTAACTCGTGCTCAACAACAAAGTTCCAGCTTATCTTGTTCTAGTTTGAAAGATGCAATTCCTAACTAATGAGCCGAGTTGTTTCATTTGCTTGTCGAGTTGTTTCATTTGCTTGCCGAGTTGTTTCGTTTGCTTGTCGAGTTGTTTCGTTTGATATGGTTCTACGCGAGATGTTAAACGAATGATCCGAGATGATATAGTTTTAAATGAGATGTTAAACGAATGATCCGAGATGATATGGATGTACACGAGATGTTAAACGAATGATCCGAGATGATATGGTTCTACGCGAGATGTTAAACGAATGATCCGAGCAATTATAGAACTCGTGCTCAACAACAAAGTTCCAGCTTATCTTGTTCTAGTTTGAAAGATGCAATTCCTAACTAATGAGCCGAGTTGTTTCATTTGCTTGCCGAGTTGTTTCATTTGCTTGTCGAGTTGTTTCGTTTGCTTGTCGAGTTGTTTCGTTTGATATGGTTCTACACGAGATGTTAAACGAATGATCCGAGATGATATGGTTCTACGCGAGATGTTAAACGAATGATCCGAGCAATTATAGAACTCGTGCTCAACAACAAAGTTCCAGCTTATCTTGTTCTAGTTTGAAAGATGCAATTCCTAACAAATGAGCCGAGTTGTTTCATTTGCTTGCCGAGTTGTTTCGTTTGCTTGTCGAGTTGTTTCGTTTGATATGGTTCTACACGAGATGTTAAACGAATGATCCGAGATGATATGGTTGTACACGAGATGTTTAACGAATGAGCCGAGATGTTAGGGTTGTACACGAGATGTTTAACGAATGAGACGAGATGTTATACACAAGAAACCCTAGATAATATCACACCATCTGTCAACAAAACACTTCCCACCAAAATCTCCCACCAAAATACTGGCGCCAAAAATTTCCCACCAAGATCTGCTCTTATATACTAACATCTTATCCACACAACTTCACAACCTCTTATACTCAAAACCACTTAACCTCACAACCACAAACACACACTGTTATCATGGTGAAGATGGCGGAATTTGAAGCTTTTGCTTGTCCTTGTAAACGAGGAGACGTAATTCTGCGAGAATCGCATAAACCTTACTCCCTTGGTAAACAATACTATGCGTGTCCTTTATCAAAGGTGAACAATTACATACTTTTTTATGTGTTATATAAATAATTTGGTTAGTTGTTAAAAATAATAGTTTTTACTCTTTAACAGGGTGGGACAAAGGAGTTTGGATGCGATTTGTTTTATGGAAGGAGGAACCACTCGCCAAAATGACCGGTTCTCTTGGAGCTTCAACGCCTCCAACTCAATCCGCAGGACCATCCATAACTCCAACTCGTTACACTGCAGGACCTTCAACATCGAGTCCTGGAAATACAGAGTGCTCAAACTGCATCAAACTGAATCACCAGATAATGGTACTCAATAAAATGCTAGAAGTGTATATGCATCCAAACAAACACACAATTGATTCAGCTGCCTTATTTCACGACCTTTATAATGACATGCTAGGTGATATGGGAAATCTTCGTATGTAGGTTGTTGTTGTTGCTGTTATTGTTGTTGTTGTTGCTGTTATTGTCGTTGTTGTTGTTTGTTGTGTTATTGTTGCTGCTGTTGTTGTTTGTTGTGTTATTGTTGTTGTTTAATAAAATGTTGTTGTTGTTGTGAAAACTGATGTCGAACGTGCTTTATATTTTTAATTCGTACGCTTTAATGTTGGAGTAATACGTATGTTTTAAATTACATATGCACAAAGAATGGAACTGAAGGAACAATATCACAACTAACAAACACGAAGGCAAACCGTTTATTTAAAATGCTTATATGGTAGTAATAACTAAGAGCCGGTAGTTGGAGAGTAGTAAATGTCTTCACCTGTAAATTTTGAATGCTTATATGGTAGTAATAAGTATGGCCTGCACCTTTACTATACCACCATTTATTAAGAGTACGTTTCTTAATAAATATACATGTATGACTTGGTATTTTTCTTATTGAGTAAAGAAATTACATATAAGATAATCTTGCAGATACATTCGACTTGAGGCCCAATTTGCAAAGATGCGAACACTCTTAATTTATTTCTTTTTACTGTATTTAAATTTTGTCTTACAACGATCACAAAGATTGGTTCTGGTATTAAGTAAGAGGAAACAAAGAAATGAAAAACTACGTTAATGTTAAGGATTTTAATGGTGTTCCAGAATGTCGGATGTAAAACTTAATGGATTAGCAGCGGTATCAATTTGAAAAGATAGTTTGTAGCAACTGTCCACCAATATTTGATTATAGCTATAAAATGCTAGAACTGAAGGAACAATATCACAACTAACAAACACGAAGGCAAACCGTTTATTTAAAACACACAAGAGTTCTCAACCACATACATTTCATACAGAATCAAACAAAATAACTCGACAAGCAAACGAAACAGATCAAACTAAACAACTCGACAACCAAACGAAACAACTCAAACTAAACAACTCGACAACCAAACGAAACAACCCGTTTATTTTTTATTTTTTTGCGGCTACTTCCCGCTTTGCTGGAACTCGCACCATCTTTTCCCTTCCTTGCTCTCATTTCCTTGATATGTGCAAACGTAGCTTCGAGATTTGTTACTCTATTTTCCAGATTACCAAATTCGGTGTCGAGGTCCAACGTGCTTTCAGCTTCATCGTCACCTCCAACAGCAGCAGCTTGAGCTTCATCAGCACGTTGAGCTTCAGCAGCATCTAGCTCTTCCAAATACTCTCTATAGTACGGCTTTCTCCTCAACCATTCCAGAATCTTGTCTCTCTGCCACGGTGCACAGTTCGCATAAGAACCATATTCATCAAAAATTTCCCAGCCCCAATGAAGTATAATTTCATTATACAGGAGCTCGTGTGATAAAGCCTTTGACCATTCCTGTTCCGGCGTTAAACCATCCATTGTGTTATGTGTGTTTTTTGTGAGAATTTACGTGTTTTGTGATAATTTCATTATACAATATATATAAGTAAAAAATTGGCGGGGTGAAAGGAAAATTTGGCGGGAAATATTACCGTCGACATGTCGTCGGCGTCATAAAGGCGGGAAAAAACCCCGCCCAATTATTCGCTATTATTCACACGCGGGAAAAGTCAAAATCTTGACTAAATAGGTACCGACGACATGTCGTCGGTACAATAACACTAACGGCAAAATAGTTCTTAATCAATCGCTAATCCCACGCTAATCACAATTATTTTTTTGTTTATATCCTGCCGACGACATGTCGTCGACATAATATTGGCGGGTCAAACTCCCGCCCAGGTTTTCACCAGGTTTTGGAAAGTCAAACATTGGCATCATTATACCGACGACGTGTCGTCGGTATTGAACAAACTTAAAAATTCAACGCACCCTTGGCTCGGTCAAGCCAGTTTTTTGTCGTTTATTGTAATATGCCGACGACATTGTGTCGTCGGCATCGTGCTCGTCGCCCGTTCTTTGTTTTCTTGTAGTGATATTATCTTGTTGACGGAATATATCTTGAATGGACGACACTTGTTAAGGCGATTTCACATCCAAATGACGCAAAGCGAATACGGTATAAGCAAGCGCAAGAAACGGCAATAAAAGATGTGGAACGAGAGCATTCAATATGCTAAAGAAAAAATGGAGTATAATAAAAATCCCGCACGACCTATGTCTTTGGATAAAATAAAGCATATGATGTACACATGCATCATACTACATAATATGATTGAAAAGACAAAAAAGCGGCAATGTCTCTTGGTTTTATTCGGAGGAAATATATCTTGAGGATGACCTCGTCCGAACTCAGGAGCAAACGTTATGAGTGATAAGACAAATTAAATGCTTTGAAACACATCAAAATCTTCGAGCGCATTAGGTGGAACACCTTTCTGGTAGAGAAAAATAAATAATTATTTTTACATGTTGTGTTTTGAATTATTAATATAATATATATTTTTTTTAATTTTAATGATGATTTAATTTTAGTATTTATTAAATTCGTTTAAAAAAAGATGAGTTTGATTGCGGGTTAGATGGTGACCACTACGGCAGCTGAATTGAAATATGAAAATAAAATAATATGTTTAATAGTTGATGTGACAGATGAAATAATGGTAAAAACTGATATGACAGATGAAGTGGAGGTGAAAAGAGGTGACCATTAGGCTACTCACAGTCGTGACCTGGGTCACCGGGTGCCACGTCAGCTTTCTCTCTCCGACGACCAGACATGACCAAAGTGTCACAGTCGATGACCGATTTTTTTTTAATCAAACATTAAAAAAAAAAACTTAAAATTCATTAAAAATAAAAACATTACAATACTAAATTAAAAATACGATAGCGATTACAAATGCAAACTAATCATCTAAGTTGTAGCGAGCTTTGATTGATGCCTTAAGCTGCAAAAGCTCATTTTGGTGTCGTTCGGGCAAAGTTGGGTCAATTTTTGAGTAGTAGAAGATCAAATCTTGCTCACGTTTTGTTATGTCCATGATTTCGACTTGTTTTCTTTGGAGTTCCATTTTCTCCCTTTTTATCGCTAGCTCTTCTTGCTTCATCTTCAGATACGACTCTTCAGTGTCCTTCTTTTTTTCCCTCTTTTGACGGCTTCAATTTGAAGAAGGTCTTGGCTAGCGAATGTCACACACCGAAAATCGGGTCCAGCGGAAGCATACATGTCACTGGGGTGCTACTAAATTGGTATCACAACACAAGTTACCAAGAACGGTTTTACCTCAACCGTTTATCATAAATTCATTTCCAAAAAGTGTTAAATTTACATCATTCTAAAGTAGTGCGGAAATAGGCCCATAAAATAAGTAAAGCGGTCCCAAATATATCTATCAGAGTCGTCTATGACCATGCCCCTTGCCAAGCGCCTCCAAAAATAAGATATCACCTAAAACCTGAAAATACATGCTAAAAAGTGTCAGCTTACGCTGGTGAGTTCACAGGTTTTAGTTTAAAACAGTATGGTTGAACCAAAATGTTTCGAGTCCAAATCATCGTTCACAAACAAGTCAAATCCAACGTAGGCTCACACTGCCTAAATCACAGTTCCAGCACCAAATCCGCAAATAATAACATAGTCAAAGCATCTCGAACCATAATCAATTATACAGATACCACACTCATATAGTGACGCGCCAACTGAACCTATGGTGTTCATCATACTCATAACCAATATCACGTGGGGAGCTACCCTGATAGATCTATCAACATGTGGGCTCTCAAAGAGAGTTAACAGTTGCACCAACTGAACCTATTAACTTGTGGGGTCTCAACAGAGAGTTAACAGTTACACTAACTGAACCTATAACTTGTGGGCCCTTAGCAGAGAGTTAACAGTGGCGCCGTCATGTATTCACAAAACAAACATGTCACAACATATAATCACATCATCACACGTATATGTCCAAAATCATGTAACCCAGTAGTTGTTAAGATCGTTTAGCTCGAGGTTGTTTAGACCTCATCTAGGGATTACACAATAACAAACATTAAGATGCACAGCGGAATAAATAGAACATGAATGTTATTGCTACAAGGTTTCTTCTCATCATCATCTCTACTACTAACAATACAAAACCTAGGCATCCATTGTAGGAACTTGATGCCTAGACACAACCTACACCTTTCCTGGTGTTTACATCTTGACACACACACAAAAACCTACGTCCCTATGTCTCTTTATATAATAGAGACATTAGGGTTACAAAGGATAAGTATTAGGAAATAAAACAAATCTTCCTAATCTTTTAACAATATTTCCTGTAATCTTCTTTCTTTAGAAGAATTCTCCTTTGTCTTCTTTAGTCCTTCATCTTTCACATTTTGTCAATATCAACTCTAAATATAATTCCCAACAATCTTCCCCTAGTTGATAATGACAAAACCACGTATGAAAGATGTCGTCTTCCCCTTAAGCCATGCATATCATCAAGGATCTTCAAGCTGCAATCTTCAAAATATTCTTCCCCTTTTTGTCATCATCAATTAGGGAACAAAAAGTATGCAACCTTGATCTTCATAATCACGAATCAGCACCATACTTCCAATCTAGTCTTCTAATGTCTTGAATCGCCCTCCATGAACGAACACCAAAAAGCTTTCTTTTATAAATGAACTCAAGACAGAAAAATCCCAAATCTTCAGTAAAAATACCAACGAGCAATCATAAAAACCTTCACCTCGATGTAGCACATAAATGGTTAATCATTTGAACATTTAAGCTTCCCCTGAAACCCATATGTTAACCATTCGAATCTCCAATTCTGTAGACTGTATGTATTGAAGAAGAAAATTAACCATTACCAATTCGATGCTGAAGTAGAATAAACCAACCTTGTGTCTTATGTCTTGTACTAAATACGACTTCGAACGTATACTTAACGTATAAGGAGATCGCAATCCCTTGACAATAATCACTGAGCACAATAACGTAACTCCTTCAAGTGTTTGTCAATTCGTAGTCACTTGAACGAACGAACAAGTTATCTTTAAAGTGTAACACCCACCTTAAGATATAATAAAACACAAACTTGAAAAATTCCACTTCACCGTCAAATAAGCAATAAATAATCCGCTTCACCAATAAGAACAAATAATAACGAGCCTATAAATATTTTACGAACCGAAACCAAAATCCAAAAACCAAATCTCTCTCGTGTGTGTGTTGGAACCTCCTGTTCCAAATCAATAATCAACAATATTCGCTTCCCCTCACTTCATGATTCTCATGCTATTACTGACTTGATGAAAATTTCTTTGTCGATATCGCATGAAATAACAACAACAAATAGGAGAATCTGTCATAATGTCCAAGCCATATAAAGCGACTGGTTTTAACAAAGAATAATTCCATGTTTATTGTATTTAAGTACTGCCTTGCAAACATTGCCACAATCCCATGATATAACTCGCCTAAAATCACACCGACCCACTATCATAGATTAGAAAGAAAGATCACCATCCAATACATGCATGAGAAAGCAACCACTCTCGCATTATATCAGTATCATGCAAAAGTCGACAACTTTTCCACTTTTCCTTTTCACGTATATCTATTCTTTTCTTGACAGAAGGAATCTTGAGCAAAATATATAGCAAAATAACCAGTTCACCATGCATAGGTCTTCACTTTAAAACTCCATAGCACGCATGTACACCAACCAAAACTCTTTCCATGGCAGCAGTACAAAGTTTGGAACCCTTATACTAGTAGTACAAAGTCGATTACATAGCAGTACTAACTGCTATACTTCGAACAACCCAGCAGTACAAATGAACTTCTGGCGCACATAATACGATCGAGAGCAGTACTAACATATTAAAAAAGCAGTACGAAGTATGTGGAGTAGCAGTACAAACTCGAACAAACTCAATACAAATACCTTTTCTCGAGCAGTGCTAAACGAACCCTCGTGATCGATTAGCAGTACAAACTTCGAATGGGATATAGAGTGAGCAGTACAAAGAATGGAATACCAGTACCTTGAAGCAAATATGTTGATCAAGATCAAGAACTTGACTCGCATGTTTGCTCTCCATAAGAACCATCATCAATAACCTGTGCTAGGGTTGCACCAATCTTCAAAACGTGTTCTTCCCCTAAAGTTATCAGCACCGAAACCAAGAGATACTCTTCTAGGGTTTTGAAAAAAAACCCTAAACACCATCAGCAACTTGAATCAGTAATCCTTACGAACAAGGCAATTTAAATCCGGTCCAAACTTGCTTTCGAACACATGTAATCGACACCAAACAACTAATAACCAACTTCCATGATGAATTAATAAGAATAGAACCAAATTTATGAAGTTGAATCAAGAAAACCCTAAAAATTCGACATACCAAAAACTGTTCTGCAGCAGACTTCGACGAGTTGTATATTTCAATACAAAGCTCAGATTAAAGATCCCTACGGTGAAAATCTTCCTTGATGTATGAAGAATCTCCAGTCAAAATTTCAGCCCGATCCAACGGTTAACGAAGGAGTTATCGCTGTTCAAAAACAGCTCTGCAGTGAGTTTGGTAAATACAAACCTGATCAGAATTTTTATGTTTTCTTCAATCTTCGACCAACGAAACCTTGTTGAATCCCATGATCACGAGCCCCTAGGCTCTGATACCACTTGTTAAGATCGTTTAGCTCGAGATTGATTAGACCTCATCTAGGGATTACACAATAACAAACATTAAGATGCACAGCGGAATAAATAGAACATGAATGTTATTGCTACAAGGTTTCTTCTCGTCATCATCTCTACCACTAACAATACAATACCTAGGCATCCATTGTAGGAACTTGATGCCTAGACACAACCTACACCTTTCCTGGTGTTTACATCTTGACACACATACAAAAACCTACGTCCCTATGTCTCTTTATATAATAGAGACATTAGGGTTACAAAGGATAAGTATTAGGAAATAAAACAAATGTTCCTAATCTTTTAACAATATTTCCTGTAATCTTCTTTCTTTAGAAGAATTCTCCTTTGTCTTCTTTAGCCTTTCATCTTTCACATTTTGTCAATATCAACTCTAAATATAATTCCCAACAGTAGTTCACAGCATAGAAACATTTGTAAAGCGTTGAATTTAGTGAAAAACAACGAGCATGTATTCTCCCCCAAAATAGTTTAAAAACCAGTAGAAGTAGGGGCCATGAACTCACCTTAGCCACAGCTGTTGGGAATGCTTCTCGCACTAAAATGTGACAACATATTTGGGATTATATTAGTTATTATGTATGGCACAAACACAAGGACTAGAAGCGTCATTAATGTAAAGTCTTGTGTTTGTTTGCCTATTTATACCCTCCTAGACTTCACTAGGAGGGTGAAGCTTGTGTGTGTAATTTTCACTCTTCTTTATTATCAATAATACAACCAGGTTTCCCTCTATCTCTCTACACTTTCTCTCTCTAACCTCTACCATGGAGATGATGTTTTATCATCATCCCCGACCTCCCGATTCACAATAAATACACCAAAACACGATCCAACAATTGGTATCGGAGACAAGGTTTTAGTTTTGGTCGATTTGTGTGAATTTTTCTTGTCAAAATCGTATTCTTTTCTGTGGATCTGAACTGTTTGAATGCTATTTTTCTGTGGATCTCATCTGTTATTGAACCTATTGCACTAGTGCTTTTAATGGTCAATATTTTCTTCTAAAATAGTACAATAAACAGTTAGTGTATCTGGTGCTTATTCAGTCTTGTATTCATCTTTATTATTATTTTGTTGTGACTGGTTTGGATTCTTCCCATGAATATATGTGGTCAGTTTACTGGTTATATGGTCGATTTGTGGTCAGAAAGAGGGTCCGAAAGGTGGTCGGAAAACTGGTCTGAATCTGGTCGGAAAAATCGCCGGAAAAATCATCGGAAAGGTTTTTCTCGCATTTGCTTGTAAAGCATTTGCGAAAAACCCTCTTTTTTATCGCAAATATGGACTGAATTCGCAAATGCTTGTAAAGCATTGGCGAAAAACCCTTTGCTTTCGCAATTGTTCTTTCAAAATTACTTTTTTCGAAATTGCTCTCACAAATGTTTTTCGAAAATGTTTTTCGCAATTCATTTTTCGAAAATGTTTTTCGCAAATGTAACCTTTCGCAAATGCTCTGGTCAACGGGTCAAACTGGTCAACGGTCATCGGCCATTTATCGAAAATTAAAAACAAAAGAAAGAAAGATGATGCAGAAGACCCTTGAAAACAAACTTAATACCACTTCCTTACATTAACTGTCAAACGAAAAAGATAGGAAGACAAACGTTAAGACCAGAAAATAATAACCTACATCCAAACCAATAACTAATCAACATAACAGCCGATACAATCCATCACCAAATCCAATTTCAACTATCCTAACCTCATCACAACCACAAGAAACAACAATCACCAACTTCAGCCTACCTTCAATCCCATCTCCAATCCACGTTCATGACTCGAATCACAACTCAAACCGAAAAGAAAAAAAAAATAATAATTAGATCTCAGTTTCCTCTTGTCTGGTAATCATAGACAAGTCCAAAGACAAGTGCCACAAGAGACAACACATCATCGATCTATTTTGAAGCTCTTAGCCTCATTTAATATCCGAAAAATTAAAAGGCAAAGACAATTACAAAGTTGTCATCATCTTCCTCTCTATTCGGTTTAAACAAGAACTAAAACACATATAAAACCTACCGTGACATTCCAAATAATCTTGAAGCCTTCACAAATGCTTTCTTGATTCGACTTGAGCAATTAGTTATAACATCAAGGTAACGACATGGTTGTGCCTGGGTTTGTGTTCTTCATTCGAATTAAAAGAGTATGGAAGATTGAGGATGTCTTGATATATATGAGTTTGATGAGATCAATTTTTTTTTTTTTTTGGAGTGAAGATTGATGAGGGACGGAGTTTGTTTGTGAGTTAGGGTTAATTTGGTGGTTGACTGCTATTGAGGAGATTAGAAGGAGTGAGGCGGATTGTTTTTTATTTATGAGAGATTAGGGTTAGTGAGGTGCGTTTAAAGTATTATTTATAACCGAGTAATTAAGGTTATATCAATTGATTGGATCAGGCCTTATGGGTGTTTAATGGACCCGGTTTCTCACCTCATTCACAATGGGCCGAAATATTTTTTGTAAATGGGCTGGATGGATTATAGTGGTGTTGGGCCGAGCATGTGTGGATTGTTATAGCATGTCACCAGGCCGAATCTGTGACTACCTTTTGCTTACTATGATAGATTATCGTATAATTTTTTAGCAAATGGTTAATTGTTCAAAATATCAAAGTGACTAAATTATTTCACCGGGATACGTTTTTGACAAGATCGGGATAAAACCATTATCATAGTTCACTTAAACCGTCAAAAGGCTAGTGTTGGGTATTGAACCGCAAGATGTGACTACGAGGATAATTCTTTATTATTTATTTGAGGTTGAAGTGGGATATCACGGGTGCGTGTACTTAGTATCTTGAAGATATCGGGGTTGGTTGGATGCATGATTCTTCGAGATCCTTGTTCGAGCTTATAACCTAACGTCTGACTTGTTCGAGATATCGGGGTTGTTCAAAATGATTAAGACTTGAGTTATCTAGTTATACCTGATGTAAGGAGTTACGTTGTTGTGCTCACAGAGTATAGCTATCACTTTAAAGGAGTTACGTTGTAGTGCTCAAGTGTCACACAAAGATGTGGATTATTCAAGATGAATTCATATACAGTAAAGGATGGTTGGATGGGTATATGAATCAACCTATGCTTTAAGGAGTTACGTTGTAGTGCTCAGTATAGGTACTTAGTCAGACAATAGTGCAAGTTTAAGTCACAAGCTTGGGTTATTTTACTTCAATCTCAAATTCGTAATACTGGGTTTTCTCCATCAGTGGTCACTACAAAAAGCCGTCAGAATGATAATGGGGTCGGTAAAGAGTTAGATGAGAAGAGTATAAAAGATTAGAGATTTTATCAGCAGTTGATTCTCACGGGCTATTTTGGTACTTCACACATCTTCGACTAATTGGACATACAGGGTTTACGCTGCCTCCGTTTCCATCGTAACCATAGTGTGTATGCTTCCGATTCCGCGAAGACATCGTGGGGGAAGAGAGAGTAGATGTACTTTGACTTTTCTTGCATTTTTTGCGAAAACACTCTTTTTCCAGATGTATCTGTATTCAGGGGGAAGAAATGTGCACATCGGGGACGCATAACAGACTCACGTGATCGAGCTTACAATTTTATTACTACCGGAAGACGTCCGCAGAGATGATCAGTGGTTCAGTTTTGTGATTTTGGTGTAATCGTTTCAACTTTCGCAGGTTGTGAAGTGTGAAGTAGCCTACTTATGTGAGAAGATCTTGCTGATTTCTTGCATGTTACCCCCGAACGGAGTTTCCGCATTGAGCATAACCGTTACTGAGTACTAGTCAGATTTTCTTGGTGTGGTTTTGCGATGTCATCTACAAATTCCGCTGCGTACTTACAACCTTCAAAAGATAGAAGACATGTTAACTACATCAAAGTTTCGAATCTGCTGAAGACGGTTGTCAGTTTGGGGGGAAGTTGATTCAGAAACTTCACCAAAAAGAAGTAGATGAAGAAGCCGTTAAATACATGCAGCATGAATTGGAGGGAAGTTAATCCAGTTCATGCATATTACATCGTTTACCTACAAGTGAAGAAAAGTTCTCAAGCCAAGGTACAAGATGAAGACAAAGAGCGTCAACTATAGTCATCCTCAGCACTTGAAGAGCTTATGAAGACCTTTCTTTATTTGTATTCGTACTTGTAGGAAATGATGTAAGTAATCCCATATGCTGCCACATTGGGGGAAGATTGTTGGGAATGCTTCTCGCACTAAAATGTGACAACATATTTGGGATTATATTAGTTATTATGTATGTCACAAACACAAGGACTTGAAGCATCATTAATGTAAAGTTTTGTGTTTGTTTGCCTATTTATACCCTCCTAGACTTCACTAGGAGGGTGAAGCTTGTGTGTGTATTTTACTTTCTCTTTCATTATCAATAAAACCAGGTTTCCTCTTTATCCCGATTCACAATATAATCACCAAAACACGATCAATCAACAGCAATGCAAGAATCACAACTGACACGACTGACATCGAGAAGCACAACATAACAATCTCAAGATATACGACACGACGGTTCCACGACATACAGGCACAACGGTACACTGTGGTACAAGCATGGCGGTACACAACGGTCTAGGATCGGCACAACCTAATACGTATACGGTTATCTCAAAATATGGCTCGCACAATAATAAAGTCTATAAAAGACAACGTGTCGTAGTTTTCATGAATTACTCAATTTAAAAACTCATCAAAAGCTTAGTATCAACGTTTCGTGTGGTGTGGTAAGAAAACATAGACTCGACATACAACTAACGCCAAAGAGAAATAGACATCGACATAGTCAAGAGAATACTGACGAGAACTCAAACCAAAGAAGACAAACCTAGAAGTTAACGACAAATAATCACTTCAAATAAAATAAATCAGTTTGTACGTTTCGGTATTTACCCTGATATCCCAAATAATTTGTATAAAACATAAACGTCTTATAAGTAGAAATATGTTTAATTAATAAAAATCAATTTTCTCAAAACAGTTTAATAGAATTTAATAAAAAGTATCCGTTGGTTATTAGACATTATTTCCTTATTGTGTGTCCGTTACGAATCAAATATATTAAAGTCGTTTTGAGTCTAATATATTGTATTCGTTTCAAGTCCAATAAGTCCATATTGTCCAATAATGTCAATACAAGTCCGGTATTTTATCAAATATTCCAAATCAAAGTCCCAATTAACAAGTTATAATCTGTATCACAATCCAAATCACGATCTCAATGTCCGAAATGTACCAATATTCACTAGTAAGCAAGCTAGTTAGTCCGATAAATATTACACGTACACATTTAATCATATAAACATAAAACTTAAACACTTTAAAACTTTAACATCAAACACACTCATATTGGGCTATTGAGCCCATGACCAAACTAAACATACCTAAACCTTGGGCTTTGGCACGATACCCTTTTCCAAACAAACCCAATGCGCTTTAACTACTGAAACAAGCACCCTTGTGGTGTCTTTGTTTTTCCGTGGCCAAACTAACACCCTCCGTGGGTGTTGTCTTGAGCCGAGACAAAACCAAACGAGCACACCCTATGGGGGCGTCTCGTTGAGTCGAGGACGAAACAACACAACTACAAAGTTAAACACACCCTTGTGGTGGCTGTTGACATAACGAACCAAGACACCCCTTGGTGGTGCCTTAACCCGAACTGAACCAAACACGACCAACCCTTGCGGGTCTGTTTCAGCAACGTGACCATCACACTCATCCGTGACTCATCATGAGTCACGGCATCAAACCCAGCGGGTCACAACAAGGTTAATACTAACAACAAACTTCATATATCATCCAAAACTCGCATCCAAATATGGGTTTAAACTCGACCCGACCCGCTTTCAACCCGTAACCCAACAAACCAATCGGCTATGGCATCTAAACCGAGACTCAAGAGCAGTCAAAACAAACACCATTATCAGTCAAATCTTACCACAAACACAGATTTTATACCACACGAAATTAGTTTTTCCAAAACTCTATTAATCCCGTTTTAAATCCACGAAAGACTAGTAACTTGTTATAATAAATTTGAATCCACAAAAACAATAATAACTTGGTTTAAAACAAAAATGAACAATCGGGTTCCACGATTTACCAAATCCGACATAGCCAATATCAAATCCAAACGTAGCCGAAATCGAATCCAAACGTTCCAATAAGCTCAAATGGGTTTATTACAATCTTTATGAGTTATAAATAAGCAACTCAGATTCAAACGGTGCCAATCGGGTCTAACCCGACCCGATGCGAGTTACGGCCAGACGACGACAGACATAATTTCCATATAAACAGAGAAGTATAGCGGTGCCAGAAGTATTACAGTTCATGAGTTGTTGTGATGCCAGTGTGTTGTGTTTGTGAAAGTAATATTCAATGTCCGTGTACACACGCAAACTGTACCATTCCAAAAATCAAGGACCAACCCGGACATAATTCCATTATAACTATTCCCAGTATTGCAAAATTCACCTCTGAGTCGGACATAGGTGATCAGGCTATGTCCCACTGTCCCTGGTTGAATATAGGTGATCAGTCTATATTCACCCGAGGTTCAATGAATTTTGAAATACTCAGTCTAGTTATACTAGTAGTATGTCCGTTACATCCAAAATCATTCCCAAAACCACGACAAGTGTACAAACTCGACATTCAATAGTGAGATTACGCAAGGAAATAGCGTAACTCTATGACAGGTATGGTGCGTGCATAAGCATATGGAAATGCTTATAGTGAACTGCTAAATTAGGCAGATATAAAATATCCAATAGTCAGGCACGCATCTCAACAAGTATATAATCAAGCATCTAGTCAAACAACTCGTCAAATATATCATGAATATCTCATCTAATATATCATTACTCGTCTCATCAATTATATCCTCAAACAAAATCATACGCCAGGCATCAGCTTGGCAGGCAGGCACGCGGCGGTCATAGGGTTAAGTTTTCATAAAAGTGCTTATAGTCCAAGTTTTAGAAAATAAACCCAGTTCTCTAAAACCTGGGCTCTGAAGCCAATCTGTCACACCCCAAAAATTGGGTCCAGCGGAAGCATACATGTCACTAGGGAGCTACTAAATTGGTATCACAACACAAATTACCAAGAACGGTTTTACCTCAACCATTTATCATAAATTCATTTCCAAAAAGTGTTAAATTTACATCATTCTAAAGTAGTGCGAAAATAGGCCCATAAAATAAGTAAAGCGGTCCCAAATATATCTATCAGAGTCGTCTATGACCATACCCCTTGCCAAGCGCCTCCAGAAATAAGATATCACCTAAAACCTAAAAATACATGCTAAAAAGTGTCAGCTTACGCTGGTGAGTTCACAGGTTTTAGTTTAAAACAGTATAGTTGAACCAAAAGGTTTCGAGTCCAAATCATCGTTCACAAACAAGTCAAATCCAACATAGGCTCACACTGCATAAATCACAGTTCCAGCACCAAATCCGCAAATAATAACATAGTCAAAGCATCTCAAACCATAATCAATTATACAGATACCACACTCATATAGTGACGCGCCAACTGAACCTATGGTGTTCAACATACTCATAACCAATATCACGTAGGGAGCTACCCCGATAGATCTATCAACATGTGGGCTTTCAAAGAGAGTTAACAGTTGCACCAACTGAACTTATTAACTTGTGGGCTCTCAACAGAGAGTTAACAGTTACACTAACTGAACCTATAACTTGTGGGCCCTCAGCAGAGAGTTAACAGTGGCGCCGACATGTACTCACAAAACAAACATGTCACATCATATAATCACATCATCACACGTATATGTCCAAAATCATGTAACATAGTAGTTCACAGCATAGAAACATTTGTAAAGCATTGAATTTAGTGAAAAACAACGAGCATGTATTCTCTCCCAAAATAGTTTAAAAACCAGTAAAAGTAGGGGCCATGAACTCACCTTAGCCACAGCAATGCAAGAATCACAATTGACACGACTGGCATCGAGAAGCACAACATAACAATCTCAAGATATTCGACACGACGGTTCCACGACATACAGGCACAACGGTACACTGTGGTACAAGCATGGCGGTACACAACGGTCTAGGATCGGCACAACCTAATACGTAAACGGTTATCTCAAAATATGCCTCGCACAATAATAAAGCCTATAAAAGACAACGTGTCGTAGTTTTCGTGGATTACTCAATTTCAAAACTCATCAAAAGCTTAGTATCAACGTTTCGTGTGGTGTGGTAAGAAAACATAGACTCGACATACAACTCACGCGAAAGAGAAATAGACATCGACATAGTCGAGAGAATACTGACTAGAACTCAAACCAAAGAACACAAGCCTAGAAGTTAACGACAAATAATCACTTCAAATAAAATAAATCAGTTTGTACGTTTCGGTATTTACCCCGATATCCCAAATAATTTGTATAAAACATAAACGTCTTATAAGTAGAAATATGTTTAACTAATAAAAATCAATTTTCTCAAAACAGTTTAATAGAATTTAATAAAAAGTATCCGTTGGTTATTATACATTATTTCCTTATTGTGTGATCGTTACGAATCAAATATATTAAAGTCATTTTGAGTCGAATATATTGTATTCGTTTCAAGTATAATAAGTCCATATTGTCCAATAATGTCAATACAAGTCCGGTATTTTATCCAATATTCCAAGTCAAAGTCCCAATTATCAAGTAATAATCCGTATCACAATCCAAATCACGATCTCAATGTCCGAAACATACCAATATTCACTAGTAAACAAGCTAGTTAGTCCGATAAATATTACACGTACACATTTAATCATCTAAACATAAAACTTAAACACTTTAAAACTTTAACATCAAACACACTCATATTGGGCTATTGAACCCATGACCAAACTAAACACACCCAAACCTTGGGCTTTGGCCCGATACCCTTTTCCAAACAAACCCAATGCACTTTAACTACTGAAACAAGCAACCTTGTGGTGTCTTTGTTTTTCCGTGGCCAAACTAGCACCCTCCGTGGGTGTTGTCTTGAGCCGAGACAAAACCAAACGAGCACACCCTATGGGGGCGTCTCGTTGAGTCGAGGACGAAACAACACAACTACAAAGTCAAACACACCCTTGTGGTGGCTGTTGACATAACGAACCAAGACACCCCTTGGTGGTGCCTTAATTCGAACTGAACCAAACACGACCAACCCTTGCAGTTCTGTTTCAGCAACGTGACCATCACACTCATCCGTGACTCATCATGAGTCACGACATCAAACCTAGCGGGTCACAACAAGGTTAATACTAACAACAAACTTCATATATCATCCAAAACTCGCATCCAAATGTGGGTATAAACTCGACCCGACCCGCTTTCAACCCGTAACCCAACAAATCAATCGGCTATGGCATCTAAACCGAGACTCAAAAGCAGTCAAAACAAACACCATTTTCAGTCAAATCTTACCACAACCACAGATTTTATACCACACGAAATTAGTTTTTCCAAAACTCTACTAATCCCGTTTTAAATCCACGAAAGACTAGTAACTTGTTATAATAAATTTGAATCCACAAAACAATAAAACTCGGTTTAAAACAAAGATGAACAACCGGGTTCCACGATTTACCAAGTCGAGGAAAACAAGGAGAGCAAGATGGCGGTGGTGGAGCTGCTTCGATGGTGGCAGAAGAGGAGGGGGAAAGACGGCGGCTGGAGGTTGTGGTGATGGTGACAATCTTCGGACCAAAACAAAATCAAGATAAAACCCCCGACAACTCGTATGGCTCTAACTTGTGTCGCCGGAAAACTGAGTTATCGAGAAAGAAAAGAAGGATGAGGGCGTGATGGTGGATGTGGTGTTGATGGTGGTAAACGGCGGCAGATGTTGGTGGGGTGTGTTGCCGGAGTCGGCTGCCGGATTTAGGAGGAGATGAGGGTATAACATTAACCCTAGAAATGTTATAATGATCCTTATATAGGTGGCCAAAAGTTGTGTAAAACTCTAGGGACCAAAACCGTCACAATTAAAGTTTAGGGGCAGTGGTGGAACTTTAGTTCAGGGACCAATCCTGTCATTTTAGCAATCTTTCTTGAAATGAGGCTCGGGGCTCGTTTAGACTAGTAAACAACGGATTTAAGACACGGGAATTTCACCATTGCGTTCAGAACAATTTTTCCAATAAAAACGACTATACATACGCCTCGTTTCTCATAAATAATAAAATAATCAAATAAATTCGTCGGTTGTGCCAGTACGCTTTGTGTACAAACTTCACGTTTCGCGAGATAACTTCACATTTTTAAACCCAATGAGTTCAAGAAAGTTCATATATGAAAAACAGGGATAATCTCGTATAAAAATACGTCTGGATAAATTACGGGTTGTCACAGCGAAGTTGTCCACGATGATGGTGGATCACGAGAGGAGGAGGATGATTTCTTCCTGGCTGCGTCACTTCCTTCTGGTCGTGATTCTCTAGTATCGTCTTCATCTTCAGAATCATCCACGTCTTGAAAATTCAAGGGACCTTTTGTTGACCCCTAGGTTGTTGTAGATTTGATTTCTTCCGACTATTCGATTGGTAAGCAGGCACCTTCGTCTTCCAAGCATCATGATGCCTCAAAATTTTCCTACATTCCTCCAAGTTGAAATCATGACCGTAAATCATACGGTATTCTCTCAAAGCTTTTTCCCTATCATCAGCATCATTCTCACCACTACCATGGTTATTCTTGATATTATCCATGATAGCACAAAAATTTCCAACCCTACACCGAATCCTATTCTTCCATTTGCTGTTGATAGAGTCGTAGGTTCTTTGTGAACCGGTTTCATTTTGAAAATACGCTATCACCTCCTCCAAAAAGTGGTGCCTGTTAATAGCGTTTCCTCGCTTGAAATTTTCCGACACATAAACCCAAGCTCTACAAAGCGCGATCTCTTCCGCCTTTGTCCATGGTTCACTTTTTTGGCCGGTTCGGCCTTCTTGCCTTTGTCCTTCGCCTTTGTAGCACGTCGCGAAGGCTTCCTTGGTTTGATGGGTGATGTCTCTTCGACATCGTCATCGTCTTCAACAGGGAAAGAACCGTGGTACGAACCGTGGTAAGAACCGTGACCCAAACCTTGCCCCATCGACGCATCTTGACTCGGATATTGTTGCGTCATAAAATCCTCCAAATCCATATCAAGATTAACACCCCGAAGCGGGGAATAATCTTCATACGGTTGGGAAGAATGCAAGAAATCTATGTTAGGCCGATACGACGACCCACTTGGTTCTTGGTGATAATCCGTATTAGGACGATACGGTGGAACATATGGACGATTAACGTAAAATGGGTTTTGATTTTGGTTATGTTGTGGTAGTCGTGATGGATATTCAAAAGTGGGTGCACGTAATCGAATACCCCGATGTTGTGGTGGTGTTATGCCGGTTAGTTTGAAGTTGTTTTCCGGCGAGAAATTCAAATTCGGGGCATTTTGGGTAGTCGGGATCGTCGGTTTTTTTATGTGTGAGTGTTTTTCTTTGACATGATGAGAAGTTGTTTATGGATGAGAAGTTGAATATTGATGAGAAGTTTGAAATTGTGTGTTTGAGGTTGGTATTTATAAAGTTGATTTTATTTTTTATTTATTTATTTTTTTTAATGCAACGTATATATGGTTTAAAAGTTGGTCGACTTTTAGACCGATTTTGGTTTTGGTTTCTACTCGACGGATATTGAACCGAAGCTCCACAACCCACTCGACCGATGTGAATATCGGTCGCTTGCTACAATCGACCTACTTTTTTCGTTCGAGTGTTGCCAGCTGGAAACGTCCGGTTGGAACTTTGTACCCCAGCACCACAATCAATGAAACACATCGAACCTAATTTCACCGCAAACTCTCTTCATCGGCCACTTTTTAAGCCACGTGAACAAGTACCAAATGTCACTAACGTGGCCCAACATGTATCCACTCCTTTGTCTTCACTGACAAAATACACTCTCCTATATAACCCAACTACCTTTTCCTCCTTAAACCACAACAAACAACTAAACATTCTAAACAAGCAACTTAACAACAACCTCTCAACTACCATGGCAACTTCTTCAGTCTTCTCAGCAACACCAGTCACACGCCTCACCACCCCATCTTCCAACTTTCACAAAAAGACTACCACCACCATGACTGTTAGATGCATGTCACAACAACCACCACAAGACAACTCAACTGACTCTTCAAAACCGTTATCAGCCACCCCAACCCCACAACCCATCACCCCACCACCAGCCCCTAAAGTCAGCACAAAGTTCTCAGACTTGTTAGCCTTCAGTGGGCCAGCACCAGAAAGAATCAATGGAAGGTTAGCCATGATAGGGTTTGTGTCAGCATTGGGTGTTGAGTTGGCTAATGGCCAAGACTTGTTGACCCAAATATCTAACGGTGGGCTAACTTTGTTTGTTGGGACAAGTGTTGTCTTGACATTGGCTTCTTTAGTGCCTTTGTTTAAAGGAGTAAGAGCTGAGAGTAAATCAAATGGGTTGATGACTTCAGATGCTGAGTTGTGGAATGGTAGATTTGCTATGTTGGGTTTAGTTGCTTTGGGTTTTACTGAATTTGTTCAGGGTACTCCCCTTGTGTAATTACTATAGTGTAATCGTTTTTGCAATGTTTATAAAAAGTATCAATTAATTAGTTTAAAATGGTTAAGACAAGCAATAACTGATCTGCTGTTCTTCTATAATGGTATCTGTCGTGACTGATAAGATCGAGATCTCACTTGAGATAGTGTATATTTTTAAAAGATCGGGATTGTAAGATCCTATCAAATTGTCAGTTTTTGTTAACAAGGGTCAGTCAAGCTGTTTTACATTTGCGATCAACATTAGAGATAAACGAGCGGGTACAGTGTTGATGCATGTCTATAAAAGACCACAATATAGGTTACATTGATGAAAAATACCTTACATATACATCTTTTCATCCAAAACAGCGGGTTGAAGGTTCACAGAATATCAGGAAATGAAGCATGAAGCAGTATTATATTCGCTCAACACAACTCTGTATATTGGAGAATGTTAATGATTTTTATGTAAATACATTAGTAATTTAAGAACCTGTATATTACAGAATGTTAATTATAACAATACTACCCAAATCAAATTTACAAACCAAAGATGTTCTCAATCAGCTACACCGAATCCTATTCGGACAGCTTGTGCACCAGCTCCTGTAGCAGATAATGAAATTAACCCACAACTTGATTATTATAAAGTACTCATTAGTCTCTCAAGAAAAATGCAATTAGTTTTAGTTAATTTTGAAAAAGACATGAAGAAAAACAAAGAGGGTTACCCAACGGTCCAGAAATTGTAGATAAGCAAGAAGCAATTCATTATCTGCAGCTTATGACCGCAACTTATACATAATTTCTAGACATATCATGACTCATTTATGACTATAACGTATACGTGTCCTATGACTACAACTTATATAGAGCTTATAGCAGCCTAGGGTGGCAATTCGGGTCGGGGTCTGGTTCACGGGTTCGGGTTATCGGGTTCGCGGGTCAGAAACCTTCAACCCGAACTTGACCCGTTTAAATAACGGGTCAATCAAGTCGACCCAAAACCGACCTGAAACCTATTTAGTCTCAACCCTAACCTGCTAACTTTTGGGTCGGTCACAGGTCGGGTTTCGAGTCATGTAGGAAATTGTGGCAATTCGGGTCGGGTTCGGGTTCACGGGTTCGGGTTTGCGGGTCAGAAACCTTCAACCCGAACCTGACCCGTTTAATAAACGGGTCAATCAGGTCGACCCAAAACGGACCTGAAATCTATTTAGTCTCAACCCTAACCTGCTAATTTTCGTGTCGGTCTCAGGTCGGGTTTCGGGTCGTGTCGGAAATTGCCACCCCTACTTATAGCAGCCTATAAAATCAAAACTTATCACCACAGCTACAGTTAAAACCATGGTTGTGTGAATAAAGCTGCTACAGAAATGGTTTTGTGATAACAGCAGGAATATATCCTGGTTTTTATGCCTAGATCTGTGACTATAGCGGCGTTACGAAACACCCACCATGGCTACAACCACAATCTGGGTGTCGTTGGCCAGCCAAGATACGGGCATGGGTAAACTATGCATGGTAAACACAAAATTAATAAATTATCAACATCGACTGTAAAAAGAAAAAGGGTATGTGTCGTTTGCATAAAAAATCAACCACAACTCACTTGTAAGGGATTTAAGTTCACACGAAAAACAACGTCGTTTGGCAGGCAATATACATGGATTTTTTAAGAGATGCATGTCTTCTCTTTTCATTTTCATTCTCAGCCATCCCTCCCTCTCTGCAAGTAGAAAAAACATATTCGTCAAAATCTAGTTTCTGAGACAAGTACGCTGTCATAGCTTTGTAACGTGATTCTTAGGTACAAAATTACCTCGCTAGCCTAGGACCTAATATACGATCAGTTCCAACAAAAACACGGTGATGTACAAACACCTGACCAAATCCACCTTCACCTAAGTTCCTCTCAACCTTATATAGTGGCGATGCTCCTATTTGAACCTAAATATAAACCAACAAACAATTAAGTAAAATAGCTCGTTTGGTATTGAAATAAACATTTGACATAAGTCATGTATAGGTTGTGTTTTATTTCAAGCAGGTGAAAGGGACAAAAAAAATACTTAGAAGAAAAACTGGTCAAATAGACTATAAGTCATGTATGGGTCAAATACTCTAGCTGCAACAAAACTGATCTCGATGAACAGATTATTCAGGCTCATATTACATGTAGAACATTTAGCAATTTGCATACTTATAGAAATCATCCTCATGTAACCCGGTTTATTAATCTTAATTATCCGAATTTCATTATTCCATATGACAGTTAGTTCCACAAAGCAATGACATAATTATAATCCTAATTCGTAATCAATGAACAAATAGTAGAAGAACATCGACAATGGTCCTATCTTATTTTATATTAATCTAACAAAGGAGCCAACTTTTTTAAAATAAAGGTACTTCAAACTTGGGGCTGTTCTATCCAACAGTCATTGCCCCTAAGGAGCTTATTGCACCTTGTAGGACCTAAACTCGAGTATATATAAAACATATGACAATATAACGCAATAAAGTGATTGATACTAAATCCACCTACATTGAAGTTTTGCTTCAAATTCTGACAATAAGCACATTAACTTACGCACATTACTGGAATACACATAACTTGCAGACTTGCAGTTTTCATAAACCAAACTACATTCTTACTCCAAGTGGTTTATATAATAATCCCACTGTGGACAAAAAAAAGGCGTATAGTGCAAGAGCACTCGCATTTTTTGGCTTACTCTTGCATTTGAATTTCAAAATCCAGCTTCAAAATAAAAAATCTGCAAATAATGATTTCTAACTTAGTTCTTGCTGCAAGCGATTAAAAAAATGCATTAGATCATGTTTACCTTTTCAATGAACTTGTAATTCCATGATTATTGCTGGAATACATTCAGTCTGATTAACTTGTTTCGTGGTAGCCGCCATTCGCAAAAAAGAAATGTTGACGCCCTTAATTTGATGACTTTTGGTCTCATGTGTGTGTTTTTCTGCGGATGAAAGGATAGAAGAATGATCTAGATTATAGTAGAAAAAATTATATGCTACATTGAATTACAGTGGCCTAAATAGTAAGTGCCATGTATGCCCCTTAGGGGCACCAACCAATAGGAAAGGCACACCTCACTATTGGAAGACTTTTGAAGGGAGTAACCTCCCCATTTTAGTATATACTAAGCATAGACGCAACTAAATCTAAACCTTTTGAATACCATGAAATAATTAGACGATGACTTTTGCATGTAAAGTTACTATAACAATAATGTAAAACAGTATCGATGCCAAAAACCCTACCAGGAAAATGCATGTGACTGCAACAATACACATGGAGCACTTGACAAATTTAGCTTCACCAACATCAAATTCTCCGTCATCTGATATGATATATTTTCGCAATGGCAACAAAAGCCTGCAAAATTAAAGGGCGTAAACATTAGAGTAGATGTTAGAAATCAAAATAAGCTGCAAAAAAACATTTTACAATGAAAACAGAAAATCGAGATTAAACTATAAGACAGGTTAATGCTTCAATAAGTAACTACTCCAATCAAACAACCTGGTAGCTTTTCGTGACTACTTGTGTCCTCTGCGCAAACTTTGGAGCAACCCCATCTTTCAGCGGGATGATACTTGCTACCTGCAACATAACAATAATCATGTAACTTGTAACTTGTTTACTTTAAAAAGCTGCAAATGAAACTGCCATACTAAATGGATAGAGTGCACGACATATACCTTCATGTTGCTGAAAATACTTGTTAGGAAAGACCTAGTGGCTAAACACAATGGTTCTGTACACCGAAAGTGACTCTTACACGACTACCCGTTGGGTGGCACAACTGCCAATTTCCACACACAACTTTGGCACCTTGCTAAAGGTTAAACCATTAATCGGCAATTTCCAGCATACTGATAACATACTTATACACCAACTGTGTACATACATAGAAATTGGTAACCTAACTTAACTTGAAAGGGAAATTGCATTTGGCAGTTGTTCCTATGCGACACGGAGCTTCCTCTTTTCCAAGGTTTCAGCAATACATACTACGATGGCAGTTTGTTGTCAATCAATCCAATTTGAACAATTATTTGCATGTAATGTGCAACAGTTAAATACCGTGAGCCCAAAGAAAGTTGCATACCTCAATTCATAGATTCATAGAAATTACATGTGTCCTTCTATTGGATGAAACAGCTGAATGTTCTAGATGTAATATGAGCCTGAATAAGCTGGTATTTTATCGATGCATTTCGAAAGTGGTAATCCATGATCCTATGCTTAAAAATATATATGGTTGTTAGTCAACTTGTGAGTAAGTATACTACAAAAGCATATGCTGTCACACAAACAACTAAATTATTTGAGTATACTAAGACAACATCACATTATACACCTATGCCCAATATACTATGAATAGAAAACAAAAACAGATGGTAAACCCTCTTAAAAACAACATTCCATGTACAGCGATGATTCAGAAACATCTAAAAATATAAGCTCACAAAATGAAACAATATTTTATTTATTGTAAGCAAAAAGGAAAACAAACAACCGGAGTAAATAAGTATCGAGTGTAATATGTGAAGAGGCGACTAACCACGGTGTCTTTGATTGCGACTGGCAGCATTTCTACCTAGACCACAGGTAGTACCTTTGGCCATGTTAACCGTATCTGGAATAAAAAGACCATGCCACAAATGAAACTTAGTTAATAATACACGCGAATGCTATTTTAAAATTTTCACCATCTGGTGTTTGTGACCAACCAAGTAATAAACGATGGGCAGTGCCAAGGCCTAAACTAAGGGTAAACATACAAATTCAAGACAAGTGTTTATTAGACCAACAAAACCAAACGAAAATAAAAACTAAATAAGGTACTCGAATCAATGAAGATCGATACTTACAAATAAGAACTCGACACATGTAATTTCTGCCATACGAATTCTTTTTTTTTTGTTTGTTCGGCGATGATAATGGTGGATAAAAACATGGTTTAGTTAGGTTTTTCCGTTCGTGTTTGATCGGACATGATAATAGGAGAATAAAAAACAAACGAGTAGGGATTTTGTGGTTTAAAAAGACTCTGAATATCTCATTTTAGCTTTATCAGTTGGTGGGTTTGAAGAGAGGGAAGGGATATGTTACTGATGAGTGTGGTAGCTTCTGGAGAAGCCGAGAAAGAAAATGAATGGATATATCGTGTGTGTTTTTTGTGTGGAGAGAATATCTGCCTTTTAAACAACTGTAATGTACAATTCTTTGGAGCATGAACACTGTTTGAAACACTGTTTCGAACAATCATTTGAAGCATGTGTACATCAATTTGCAGCAAAACACTATTTGAAACACTATTTCGAACCACCATTTGAAGCACACCCACTTCTGGGTTTTAGTATTTATAGATAATTCATATGGAAAAAAGAAAAGAAAAGAAAAAAAATGAGAAAAAAACTGACGAGAATGTCGAAGTTTAAACATCATGATAAAAATTTCAAGTTGCCATTGTTAGATTAATGATTTAGCAATATTGGAAAACACAACATGAGTTATAAACGTTGCAAAACACGCGTGGGTAATATTACTCGAGAATTTTTAGTTATTTTTCAACATTTTCTTCCAATGGTAAAAAAGTCTTTATTGCATCTAAAATAACTTCTTAAAATGAAAATGGTAGGAGAACATAATAGCCATTAGATCATTTGACTTTGACTATATCTAAGGTTCAAAATGTACATGGTAGTTTTGTTAATATGATAAAGATTCTGAGGCATGATTACTTGAAGCGAGGGTTATATTCGTCATTTTTCAATTAAATGAATCAAAGAGTGTTGAACAATTATCAATTTGAGCAAAAAGTACGGGATATTATTCCCTATCAAATCCGGTCATCTCTCTCTAACTTTTCCATTTGTGTTTTTATGAAAAATGATTTTAATGTGATTAGTTATAGGTTTCAAATAATTTATATTGGTGACAATATTTGTTTTCCACAGGTTTGAGTTTTATGATCATATCCTTAAGAGGATGATGTTCGCTCAATGATGATGATGCCAAAACAATGTATTCCATTTTTTATTTTATTTTTTTATTTTTATCTTCTCATTGGTTCTTTCAAGAAGAAAATGTTTGACGATGATGATGACCGAAGATGCTGAAATGGTTGATTAAAATGATCGATAGTAAAGCTGCAAAAATCTTTGATGTTGCTGCTGATGATTACGATTTATGAGTGTCATAATCGATGATGATGCAGAAGATTGGATGATTGATGGTAAATACGATATCAATATGACGATGCTAAATTCAGAGAGGTTGCAAAAATTGACATTGATTAATCATTTTTTTTTTGGGTATTTTGATCTTGATTTTCGGGTAATTAAACATATTCATAACAATGAAGATGATAGAACCGAAGATGCATGAAGATTGTAAAGATGATGCAAATCAAAACCATTTTTGATGCATGAATAAGTAATCATAATCAATAAAAATGTAATTAATGGTTTGATGCAAACATTCATTTACACGTATAGTATTTCGAAAAAGAAATGTTTCAATCGCTATATTCATGCGGAAAATTAAGATGCAAACTTTTATTTATTGATAATGAATGGTTAATTAGTGTAAATAAAAAAAACAGTAAAAAATATAAAATGCTTCCTAGAATTAAGGTTGAAGATGCAAATAAAAGGTCAATAATCAAAGCTTTCCTATTTTGCCCTTGAGAAACTTGAAACGTGGCACTTTGTTGTGGCGTCTTAGAGCACTAGGTGTGATGAAGGAGCTCAAGCAACTCATTCGGGCCCCACGGGGTGCCACGTCACCACAACAAATCACAATTTACAACCCTCCTACCATAACATACCACAAACTCCTCATTTGGGCCCACCACTATCTATTTTTTTTCTTCTTTTATTCAAATACCCAAATAAACTAAATTCATTTCATTAAAATAAAAATACAATAAAAATAAAAATACATTAACAGTTCAAAACTGAGTAGTCCCAAATTTACTAAAAATACAATTAATAGTTAAAAATACAATGTCTTCCCAAATTTACTAAAAAAATTGAGTAGTCCCTTAACAGTTCAATGGCCCATTTCTTTAGTTCCATGGCCCATTTATTTAATTCCCTTAACAGCCCATGTACCTAACCCTAATAAAAAACCTCAGTCAACATTTCAATCTCTTCTCCAACATCACAGATTCACAGATTCACAAACACTATCTAATACCAGGAAAATATCTAACACCACTTTGATTTACAGATCGAAAGAAAAAAGAAGAAAAAAAATATTACGTTGCAATAATAACGTTTGGTTTGTCAGAACATGTCAGAACATTACCTCCTCGTGCAGACGAGGAAGCAACCAACGGCGAGCCACGAGCAGACACCCCGGTGTCACGGCGAGCCACGAGCAACGTGCCACGTGGACCACGGCGAGGCACGGTTAAGCCATACCGGGTGCTCTTACATTTTTTAGTTTAGGAGGAGTTTTCACAAGAACCAATCCCAGTCTTTATTTTATAACTCTCAACCTATTTTCGGTAAGATAATGTAAACCCCGTGGGTAATACTTTATTAGTTACCACTATTTATAGATTACCAACATAACATAATCATAACCCTAATGGATCCTAAGCTCACAGACCGGGCTTGGGCCAACTAGCTTATTCTATCATCTAATACTCCCTCATAGTTCGAGCAACGAAATCACGAAAGCTCGAGACTGAAGTGGAAAACAATAATACTATGCTTAAACTAAATTGCTGATGTGAACACATAATGCTGAAGTGGAAGACAATGCATTACTTTGAGATTCTTGATGTGCTTTGTTGTGGATGAAAGTGTTCCAAATCTGTTGCTTGAGGGAGCTGTGGAAAAAACATCTAATAAACTAAAGAGAGAAAACTAAAAGGAGAAGATACAAAAAAGAAAGACGAAGTTTGAAACGATTTTGCTATCGATGACAATGTAAGTAGAATATAAAGAGATATTTAAGAAAAAAATATATGCTTGACTTGGTTTGGAGAAACATAAATGCTAAAGAAAAAAAAAAACGAACAATTGAATGCACCAGAATTTAATTTAATTCTTTTTAATGTGACAATTGAAGTCACAATTGAAAAGAAACCAAATATTGATTGGACAGAAGCAAAGAAACACTAATGTTACCCTAACACAATTATTTTCAAATCTACAATCAAGGTAGAGGTGCACAAAACCGGTTAACCGGTTCGGTTTGACTCCCGGTCAAAACGAACCGGTTTGGGTCAACCAAAAAAAACCGGGCCGACCGGTTAACCGGTTCGGTTACAAACTGGCTCCGAAGGTGGAAAAACCCAACTGATCCAAACCGGTTTGGTTACGGTTTGTGACCGGTTTGGACCGGTTTTTTTTTTTTTTTTTTTTTTTTTTTTTTTTTTTTTTTTTATTTCGTCGTTTTTCATCGTTTATAAAAAGTAAACTGAATAAACTTCAACTTTTATTTAATAGAACGGAAATACAACTGAAAGGAAATACATCATGAAAGGAAATACATAAAACATAATACATAAACTTAAAACATAATACATAAACATAATAAATCGAAAAGCTACTCGTAAATGTCTTCATCGGATCCGACGGACCTAGCTTCGTTAGCAGCTTCATCTTCTCTTATTTTTTCATCGGAAAGCAACTCGATTGTACCCTCTTGCACCTCTACCTCGTAGATCCCTTCTTCGATGTCTAAGGGGTTTTCAAGACTTGTTTGTCTTGTCTTCGCTTGGTTGCGTCCAAATGATCTTTCAAACACATACACATTTCCAAAGAAGCCGGTGTGAGCCTTGTTCTTCTGTTTGATAACACCTTTCCACTTGTTAAAAAAGTGGATTCAGAAGCTACCGAAGTAGCTTGTACACTTAGTAGATCTCGAGCCATTCGGGATAGAACGGGAAACATTGTTTCCTTTGCTTTCCAAAACGCAAAAACATCAAAGTTTTCATGTTGGTCGGCCGGAATATGTGAGATAAAATCGGTTCCGGTATATCTTGTGTAACACCCCCATTTTCGATATACGCAGCGGAATATAAATTGGGGTATTACTTCAAGTATCACAGTCATGAAAATAGAAAACGACTCGAAAAAGAGACGTTTTTAAATAAAATTGTTATCATTCATTTATTTAAATCATAGTACATACTACAGGTCCCAGCGGGAAGTTTCGAAATACGTTATAAAATATACGTTATTAGTTGAATGATAACAAAATGGACACTCTTTTTATAAGAAGAAAGTCCACAGCTACTCCGTGCCAAATCAAGCTTCTAATTACCTGAGATAAAACATGTTAAAAAGTCAACACAAAGGTTGAGTGAATCCATAGTGTTTCAAGTTATAGTCAGTTTGAACACCAGCTAAGTAGAAAGTAATTCAGTGTTGATATAAATAATGCCTAAACACGTTATTAATATTTTTTGATATCTCTGCGTTTTGATAATCACAAAATGTAAAATCATTAAACGAAAAATTATGACGTAAAAAAGTATTTAGTTGTAAATATCTATTTTAACAACTCAATCACTTAAGGTATGAATAAACAAATGCTTAATGCATTATATGATCAAAGGAACATTTTCTTAATCACTAGATTTTTTATAAAATGTCATAAACATTTTATATCTTTTAGAAAATTATTTTTGGTATTAAATAAAAATGTTTAATCCTTTATAAATTTATGAATTCAAATTTTCAACCAAAAATGGCAAAAATGTTCCAGAAAAACCTTCCCCACAAAAAGACAAATCTGAGCAACGTTCAGGAAGGGCGGCCCCTTAATTATACTAGGCGGTCCCCTTAATTTTAAGGGGGCCGACCACCTATTTAAGGGGACCGCCCCGCTCCTGTAGGCTCTCAGATTTGCCTATAAATACTGGTTCATCTCTGGACTTTTTCCTCACCTTTTGCACCCCAAACCTTCTGTTCTAAATCTCTTCTAATCCTTTCTAAAAACCCTTTGATCATATATTCTTAAGCATTGGTTTCTAAGTGATCCAAGCTTCCACCATCCAAGTGCAAAAGAAGAATACTCCTTCAACATCTAAAGAAGAAGTATTGCAACTTAGTATCATCTTGCTACCTAAGTTGCTTGTATAATCATCCATTCATTTGTGTATATTTGTTAGATAAGTGTGGGCATATTTGGTTAGGCTAGATTAGTGTGTAAGTAGTGAAGTTGTGAAGAGGTCAAGGTGTGTAAGTAGTTAAGTTGTGAAGAGGTCAAGGTGTGTAAGTAGTGAAGGTGTGAAGAAGTAGAAGAGTAGATTAGTCGTGCTAGGTTGTGAAGAAGTAGTGAAGAAGGTGTGCGAGAAGTTGTGAAGAAGTTGTGAAGAAGTCGTGAATAAGTTGTGAAGAAGTTGTGTTGAAGTTGTGAGATTGGTTCTAGCTACGATTAGAACCCGACATCTAGCTTTGTGTCGTTAAGCCGGTGTAAGCTAAAGTTGTGTAAGGTTTGCTCCGCCATAAGGGAGCTTGTTGACATAGTGAAGAAAAATCTCGAGTTAGGTGCTCGGGGAGTGGAGTAGGGCAAGGAAGGTGTCCTTGTAGCCGAACCACTATAAATCTCTTGTCTCGCGGTTCGATCTTTCCATCTCTATCTTTCATTTCATTTCATTACCTTACTTGCATTGCTTATTTATATTTATATTTGTTCATATTGTTCAAGAGTTGAGATTCACATAAATTCGAATCTAATTTTTAAAAGTAAACAAAGTTTTCATAATAAAAATTAAAAAGACGTAAAACTATTCAACCCCCCTTCTAGTTTTCCACAATTGGTATCAAGAGCCACGTCAAACAAGATTTTTAAAATAAATTGTATTTTAAAACTTCAAATGATCTATGGAATCCGAAAAATATTTAGAAGGGCAATCTATGCAAAGACCACCACTATTCGAGAGTGATGGTTTTCTTTATTGGAAAAATAGATTCGAAACTTATGTGAAATCAAAAGATCTTGATCTTTGGCATGTTATTACCTATGGTGATTTTCCCCCTATTCAAAATAATCATTTAACTAAAATAGATGAAATTGTACATTTTGAAAAACAAAATGATGATTTGAAAAGGAAACTAGCAAAAAATAATGAGGCTAAAATGGTAATTTATAATGCATTACCACGCAAAGAATATGAACGAATTTTTATGTGTCAAACCGCAAAAGAAATTTGGAATTCTTTATTAATCACTCACCAAGGTAATAGTCAAGTCAAAGACAACAAAATTGATCTTCTTGTTCAACAATATGATAAATTTACAATTCCTGATGAGGAATCTATTGATAATGCATTTGCTAAATTTAACACTATCATCACAAGTTTAAAAGCACTTGATGAGACTTTTTCTAGCAAAAATTGTGTAAGAAAATTTCCTAGGGCATTACATCCAAAATGGCGCGCGAAGGTCACGGCTATTGAAGAATCGAAGAACTTGATGACGTTATCGCTTGATGAACTTATCGGCAACTTGAAGGTTCATGAAGAAATTATAAAGAGAGACTCGGGAACGGTCAAGAGCAAGAAAGATCAAATAAAATCACTTGCGCTAAAAGTCAAAAAGGAAATTAGTGATGATGACGATTCAAGTGACGATAGTGAAGACGAAGTATATGCAATGGCCGTAAGAGAGTTCAAGAAATTCTTTAATAGACGAGGAAGATTTACAAGACAACTACGAGATGAAAGAAGACCGCTTCAAAGAAGTAGGAATGATAACTGCGGGAAAAGAAAGTGCTCTAGATGTGGAAGTCCAAACCACCCCATTGGCGAATATCCGAAGCCACCGGGTTATGATTACTAAAGTGCCTTTGTTAGTGGAGCATGGAGTGATAGCGACAAAGACGAGGCGGACAAAGCAAACGACGAAAAATGTCTTGTAGCTCAAGCTACCGATGAAATATGCCTAGGAATAAATTTGGAGCCTGACGAATGGATTAAGGATAGTGGATGCTCGAAGCACATGACGGGGAATCGCAAGCTATTCTCCTCTTACAAGCCTTACAACAGAGGTAACGTTATTTTCGGTAGTGACTTTCGTGGTAAAATCATTGGCAAAGGTACGATTTCTCAAGACTCTCTAACTATTGAAAATGTTGAGCATGTAGATAATTTAACATACAACTTGCTTAGTATAGGACAAATATTTGATAATAAGTGTAGAGTCACCTTTACCGATAGAGATAGCGAAATAGTTAAGGACGGAAAGGTCATAGGTAGAGGAATTAGGAAAGGTGGCGTATATGTCATGAAACTAGTAAATAAACCGGAAGATAAAATATGTCTAGCAACCTTAGATGATAACTCTATATTGTGGCATAGAAGATTAGGTCACGCTAATATGCAACAAATACAATCCCTAGCCTCTAAGGAATTAGTTAGAAATTTGTCAAACCTAAGATATGATCAACATTTTTGTGATGCCTGTAAAATAGGAAAACAAGCACATGCTAGTCATAAAGCTAAGAACATAGTCTCCACTACTAGATGCCTAGAATTATTACACATGGACCTTTTTGGTCCATCCGCTGTGCGGAGTTATGGAGGTAACCGTTATACCTTGGTAATTGTAGACGACTATTCACGATACACGTGGACTAGATTTTTAAGTGATAAAACCGAAGCCTTTAATAAGTTTGAAATATTTAGTAAAATGATTCAAAACAAACTAGGATGTTCTATAGTATCTATTAGGACGGACCATGGTCGGGAATTTGATAATGAAGTGCAGTTCGGAAAATATTGTGACTTAAATGGAATATCTCACAATTTCTCCGCTCCTCGCACTCCACAATCAAATGGGGTAGTAGAAAGAAAGAATCGTTCCTTACAAGAAATGAGTAGAAAAATGCTAAATGAACAATCTATCCCACAAAAATTTTGGTGTCACGCCGTAGATACATCAACATATATAATAAATAGAGTCTCAATTAGGCGAATATTAGGAAAAACCCCATATGAGTTGTTAAGAGGTAGAAAACCTAATCTAAATTACTTTAGGGTATTCGGGAGCAAATGTTTTGTTCTCAATACAAAAGATTACCTTACTAAGTTTGATCCTAAGTCGTACGAAGGAATCTTTCTAGGGTATTCGCAAAACAGTAAAGCTTATATAATACTTAATAAACACACTATGAAAGTAGAAGAGTCCTTGAATGTAACATTTAATGAAACTCCACCACCACCTAAAACATTGCCTCTAGAAGATGATGACCTAGTTGAAGAAGAAGCCATTGAGGTTAGTAAAACTAAACCCTTAGGTGATGATAATAAAAATATAACACTAGGAGAAAATGAAATAGTAAATATTAAGGAATCTAAATCACACCCAATAGATAATATAATAGGAAACCTAAATCAAAGAACACTTATATCACAAGCTCAAGATAAAAATAAATTCTTTTGTTTTCTCTCAACAATAGAACCAAAGAATATGAATGAGGCTTTAAAAGATGAAAGTTGGGTAATGGCTATGCAAGAAGAACTAAATCAATTTAAGACAAATGACGTTTGGGAACTAGTCCCAAATCCCATGAATATGACCATCATAGGAACTAAATGTGTATATAGAAATAAGTTAGATAAAAATGGAATTGTTACTAGGAACAAAGCTAGGTTAGTTGCCCAAGGTTATAATCAACAAGAAGGAATTGACTATGACGAAACTTATGCCCCCGTAGCTAGATTAGAATCTATAAGAATACTCCTTGCCTATGCATGCGCCCTAGACTTTAAGTTATTTCAAATGGATGTGAAAAGTGCATTCCTTAACGGTTTTATCAATGAGGAGGTATACGTGGCACAACCTCCAGGATTCATTGACTTCGCAAAACCTGATTATGTTTATAGACTCAAGAAAGCTTTATATGGACTCAAACAAGCTCCCAAGGCTTGGTATGATCGATTAAAAGCTTTTCTTATTAAACATGATTATTCCATGGGAATGGTAGATAACACACTTTTCACGAAAAAGAAAAGCCCAAATCTCATCATTGTCCAAATTTATGTCGACGACATTATCTTTGGATCGACTTGTCAGGATATGTGTGATGAATTCGCCAAAATCATGCATGATGAGTTTGAGATGAGTATGATGGGTGAACTAAATTTCTTTCTAGGATTACAAATAAAACAATTAGAAGATGGAATATTCTTTAATCAATCTAAGTACATTAAGGAAATGCTTAAGAAATTTGGACTAGAAGACTCTAAGCCTATGAAAACACCGATGTCTACAGAAGTAAAACTCACAAGAGATGAAGAAGGTGAGTCCGTAGAAAACACTATGTATAGAGGGATGATAGGTAGTTTACTATACTTAACGGCTAGTAGATCGGATATCATGTTTAGTGTCTGCCTTTGTGCTCGCTTTCAAGAGGATCCCAAAACCTCTCACCTAGAAGCGGTTAAGCGTATCTTCCGATACATTAAAGGCACTATACACTTAGGATTATGGTATCCTAAGGGATCCAGCATAGAAACCATCGTCTATGCGGATTCGGATCATGCGGGAGACTACGTGGATAGAAAAAGCACTAGCGGTATTTGCACGTTTATGGGATGTTGTCTAACATCTTGGTTTTCGAAGAAGCAAACCGCTCTTGCTATTTCTACTACAGAAGCCGAATACATAAGCGCTGGAAAGGCATGTCAACAAGCATTATGGATGAAACAAGCTCTCGTAGATTATGGCATTAGGTTAGATAATGTCCCAATTATGTGTGATAACAAAGGTGCTATAGATTTAAGTAAAAATCCCGTTCAACACTCTAGGACTAAACATATAGAAATACGCCACCACTTCCTTCGCGACAACGTTCAAAAAGGAAACATATCTATAGAAAAGGTTGCATCGGAAGATAACATAGCGGACATATTCACTAAACCCCTCAAGCGCGAACTCTTTAACCACTTACGTTTAGGCCTAGGAATGATGGAACAAATTGACTGAATTTTCTGCACTTTTGGTAAAATTTTAATCGTTAGATGGGCGGCCCCCTTAATTCATAAAGGCGGCCCCCTTAATTTTAAGGGGACCGGCCATCTGTCAGAATTTTTTTTCCTTCCTTTCTCCCTTCCTCTCATCTGTGTCTAGGAATCTATTTTGCACAAAATTAAAGATTGGGAAACACTTCTATTTTTGCATAAACATATTTATATACAAAACTCAATCCATTTTATTTAAATCATTCTCACATCTAGGAAAATACATGAAAATCATTTCTCTTGCATTGTTGAATAATGCTAAAAATATTTTTCTCTCATGCATAAAATCTCACATGAATTGTCAAAATATATAACCTAATATATATCTTTGATATTCATATATTGAGCAAAATCAAATCAAGGAGACTTTGGATTGTTTCTTAGGAAATTTTTGCATTTAGGAGTCGAAACAATCACATCTCCACATTTGTTGCATATAAGCACACACTAGAACAAAATTGCATATAACATCTCCACTTTTGTTCCATCATCTTCTTGTTAAGTTTCTAGTGCCTTTAGTCTATTACCCCCTTGCCTTATGTGATTAATTGTTTCAATATTTTTGATTGCTAGATATAATTGCTTGCTTATTTGCTTAATTAATATGTCTTGCATGCATAGTTAATAATATGTTACATACTTTCTTGCCTCAAAGAGTGGGACTTGCCTAAAACCAAAAGCTCAAAACATAGCCCTCCTTACCTATTTCTACAGAAAAACTCATTTTTGGAACTCAGAATGACACCAGATGGGAGGCCCCCTTAATTCATAAGGCGGCCCCCTTAATTATTAAGGGGACCGGCCATCTGCAGGACGAGTTCACAGAATCTTTTTCTGCTTTTTAGCCAATTTCATCCTACACTTCCCTAAATTCACAAACATATTCTGCCATGATCACCCCAACAAGTTTATCCATCCTTAATCACATCAATCCTCCACTATAAATAACCCCATTCCTCACCATATTCACTCATCCCATCATGTCTTCTCCCATCAACCCAAAACCAAAAACCTCAAAGCTAGCAAGGATGACCATGAAACCCGGGTGGAAAAGAAAACCTCACCCTCACAACAACTCCATCACAAATGGTGTGACTAGACAACCAACACCTCTATCCACTTTCATTCCCAACTACTCTCCAAGATCTCAACATCATTCCATTGAACCATTTCATAAACCCTATCATGTTGGCCAAACATCCACATTCATCCCAAACTACACTTCTAAACCTCAAACCACCCTCAATGAAACCTTCCAAAATCATCATCACATTGGTCAAACATCAAACTTAAACTCAAACCACACTCCCCAATTTCATCCATTCCCACCAAATGATCAAAACCATATTGCCATGGAGAAGCAAAAGCTCCATGAAGAGATTAACCAAATCCACGACCTTAGCGATCTCCTTGCTATGCACCTTGCACAACGCAACAAAGGACAACCTCCATCCTCACCCTACACAAATTACCTACCCCACTCTCTCAACTTGGATCAAGTTGCAAACCACACCCACTATTGCCCTTGTTGCATCTTCCTTCAAAAACAAATTCTCCACTTGAGTGAAGATATTTCTTGGATCGAATATCTTCTTACTCGTCCTCATCTCATTCCTCCTCTAACCCGATATAACATCATTAGATCCACTCCACCCGCTCCATTTCCTTCACCATCATACAACTAAGTCCCATTCACATGCCTTCCGCCCCAAAATAAAATCCCTCACCATTTTGTGTCGCAAGCAAGTCCAATCGCTCTTTTTGGCAATATTAGGATCATTAGTATCTTTTACTCATGTTGTAATCCTAATTTTATGTGATGTAATGATGATTCATGTTTTACACATGATCATCTTGAATGAATAAATATGATTAGTTGTTTGTTCTAAATATTTTTGCTATGCATATATATGTCTTGTGTTCTTAACTTGCTTTTGCAGCCAAGATTTCCATAGCTCGTCTCCTTGGTGCCCTCGAACGAGGGGGAGTACACATCAAGGGGGAGTTCTCGTCCCGACTAATTTTATTTATAAAACTTGTCGGCATAACCTTTTTGATTATACAAAAAGGGGGAGAAGTAGATATAAATTCACTAAATACGTGTCTAAAAATTAATTTTTCAATTTAATGAGTTTAGATTTTGTAATCATCAAAAAGGGGGAGATTGTTGATATAAATAATGCCTAAACACTTTATTAATATTTTTCGATATCTCTACGTTTTGATAATCACAAAATGTAAAATCATTAAACGAAAAATTATGACGTAAACAAGTATTTAGTTGTAAATATCTATTTTAACAACTCAATCACTTAAGGTATGAATAAACAAATGCTTAATACATTATATGATCAAAGGAACATTTTCTTAATCTCTAGATTTTTTATAAAATGTCACAAACATTTTATATCTTTTAGAAAATCATTTTTGGTATTAAATAAAAATGTTTAATCCTTTATAAATTTATGAATTCAAATTTTCAACAAAAAATGGCAAAAATGTTCCAGAAAAACCTTCCCCACAAAAAGACAAATCTGAGCAACGTTCAGAAAGGGCAGCCCCCTTAATTATACTAGGCGGTCCCCTTAATTTTAAGGGGGCCGGCCACCTATTTAAGGGGACCACCCCGCTCCTGTAGGCTCTCAGATTTGCTTATAAATACTGGTTCATCTCTGGACTTTTTCCTCACTTTTTGCACCCCAAACCTTCTGTTCTAAATCTCTTCTAATCCTTTCTAAAAACTCTTTGATCATATATTCTTAAGCATTGGTTTCTAAGTGATCTAAGCTTCCACCATCCAAGTGCAAAAGAAGAATACTCCTTCAACATCTAAAGAAGAAGTATTGCAACTTAGTATCATCTTGCTACCTAAGTTGCTTGTATAATCATCCATTCATTTGTGTATAAGTTGTGTATATTTGTTAGATAAGTGTGGGCATATTTGGTTAGGCTAGATTAGTGTGTAAGTAGTGAAGTTGTGAAGAGGTCAAGGTGTGTAAGTAGTTAAGTTGTGAAGAGGTCAAGGTGTGTAAGTAGTGAAGGTGTGAAGAAGTAGAAGAGTAGATTAGTCGTGCTAGGTTGTGAAGAAGTAGTGAAGAAGGTGTGCGAGAAGTTGTGAAGAAGTTGTGAAGAAGTCGTGAAGAAGTCGTGAATAAGTTGTAAAGAAGTTGTGTTGAAGTTGTGAGATTGGTTCTAGCTACGATTAGAATCCGACATCTAGCTTTGTGTCGTTAAGCCGGTGTAAGCTAAAGTTGTGTAAGGTTTTCTCTGCTATAAGGGAGCTTGTTGACATAGTGAAGAAAACTCTCGAGTTAGGTGCTCGGGGAGTGGAGTAGGGCAAGGAAGGTGTCCTTGTAGCCGAACCACTATAAATCTCTTGTCTCGCGGTTCGATCTTTCCATATCTATCTTTCATTTCATTTCACTACCTTACTTGCATTGCTTATTTATATTTATATTTGTTCATATTGTTCAAGAGTTAAGATTCACATAAATTCGAATCTAATTTTTAAAAGTAAACAAAGTTTTCATAATAAAAATTAAAAAGACGTAAAACTATTCAACCCCCTTCTAGTTTTCCACAATTCAGTAATATTGCAGTTTAGTATATTGCCTTAAGTCTCATTACACGCAAAACGTTAACAGGTTTATCATCATAGTTATAAGCTAATGATGTATATTACTACATAATTAAATGAAGTAATTTTGCCCCCGAGTAGGAGATTGTCGGTCTCTTTATTGATCTCAAAGAAAGTACATTTGGTCACGTTACTGTAACACAAAGGGGTCGTCAAACCCAATAGATCTATTCACTATATTCGCGCTCACCCGAAAGTGATTAATGGTCCATGATAGGGGGTCTTTAAGGCAACAGGTAACTTAGGCAATATCAATCGGGAAAGCATACAGAAAAATACTTGTGTTCGGTTTGTAGCATGTATCTCCCCACAAGTTTGGAAAACGTATAAAAAGTGGGACTATGAACTCACCTTAGCAGTCAGGATGGAAAACAAAATTAAATAGAGTTGATAAACGTCTTCGGCATGCGACCTGGGTTGGTATGTCAAGTTTCAGTAATTGTATTCCAATATATATATAAGTTTTAATATTCGTATCGTAACGTTTTGGTTGATAGTTAAATGTTTAATTGAGACAACATGAAGTCTCTTCAAAAGTTGGATAAGTTTTTATCTTATTTCTCATTTTTATGTTTCCGTTTGTTTGTTATTGAGATAAATGTATTTTGTTTATTAGTTTTTATTATAAATATATTCAAAATATATTTCTAATAATAATTATATAATGTTACGCTTTTTACCCTTATAGTTTCATATATTGACAGTTTATACCCCTGAACTTTCATAAAATGACAATTTTTACCCCTGAACTTTCATAAAATGACAATTTTTACCCCTGAACTTTGGTGAAATGACAGTTTTTACCCCTGTAGTTTCAAAAATGACAATTTATACCCTCAACTTTAGGTCGTTGGCAAAAATAGTCCTTGTTTTAATAATTCCGAAATATTTACACTTTTGGCCCAATAAAACTCCAACTTTCAATTTGGCAGGTTTTCCCCTTAAACTTTGTGTTGATTTCATTTTAGGTCCTAGTTATAAAAACAGTTGGAGTTTTGACAGTTTCTACCCTTAAAGCTTTTGTGTTGTTTCATGCAACATCCTTACTTTGTTTTTACACATTTTAAGCTTATGAAAACGACACAACTTGCTACGACTCTTTTATGAACGTTTTAATAAGTTTATAAACATCATTTTTATGGCTTATTAGCTTATATTTCGAGCTTATAAGCTCGAATTAGATTAAAAGGGGCGTTCGGTTGCAGTTTGCGACAGGCAAAAAAGAACACCAAATAAAAGCGAGGCAAAACAAGGTTTTTAAGACGTTCTTTTTCCTACTATTAGCCAGCTGGGTGGTCTTTAACGTGGCCAAAAATTCAGATTTTATGGGGTCGTTTGATGGTCGAAACAATTGTCCAAAGTTGGGTGTTTGGGACAATGGTTCGACAAAAGCTGAAAAAGGAAAAAGATTTGGTTTTTGATTTTCACTTTAACGCCATACATTTTAATATTTGTTAACATGATTTTAAACATATCTAATATATCTCTTATGGATTTTATGGCTTCTTGATTAGAATTGTGAAATAAATATATATAGGGTGTGTTTGGTTTTACTCGACAAAAAGAAAAAGAAAAGAAAGCATGAGTTTTTGAACTAACTAGCTATTAGGGATTATTTAGTGACATGTTTTAAGAGTTTTTAAGTTTACAAAAGGTAAGAAAAAGGCTAGATATACTTACTTGCTTGTTTGCTCGATTCTAGGGTTTTTGGGATAATTTGGATTTGCGAATGAGTACTAAGGTTATCTCCCCTTCTAGGCTTCCTAAGATCTTCCTTTAGCTCCTAATTAGACTGTTTGATCAGTAGAGAATTGGGTATGGGCTGTTTTTGGTGTATGTCGAATAATATGGAAAAATGATGAAATGAGGTTCGACTTATATAGGAAGAAAGAATTTGGGTTTCAAGGTTTCTAGATAATTATGTGTAGTAAGAAGGGAACAAGGTGAGGTGTCACTAGTTACTTGGATGACACATGTATGGAGGGGGAGGGAAAATGTGGTGTGGTTAAACTTTTAACCATAAAAACTACCTACTTTGTTTGACCTAGTGTGAAAATCAATGAAACAAGATGATGTGGGAGTTTTTGGGTCTTAGAAGAACATGTGTGGTGTAAGACTTGCTTAGGATTAAATGAGGTAATGGTTTGGTTAAGATTTGGTTATGATCGAACTAGGAAAATAGAATGTGAATCGAATGGCTTTGTTGGTTGGTACATAGGCTATGAAATGTTGTACTCTAGGGTTTAGGGAAGTAACAAGTTAGGTTTAGGGTTATGTTTAAGTATTTGTTGGATAGAAAATTAATTAGGGTTTGTATATATTTTATTTGTGTCGAATTGGTGTAGAAAGAAAAAGGAAATCGCGTGGTGCTTTAAAGGGTTGTACTATAGGCTTGATAGGGTTGTACTAAGGTTCAAGAATTATAGAAAATATGTTTTTAGGGTTTTCTTATGTTTATTTAATTATATGTTAGTTTTATTAGGTTTAAAAGTATATAAATGAGATATTAGATTTCTATGCATTGGACACTTGTACATTAGGTTTAGGGACTTGTACTTATAATTAGTGAGTTTAGAAAATTTATTTTTAAAGTTGGTGCATAAAAGACATGGATATTGTGCTTTAAAATAGGTACATTGAGGTTTATAATGTGATTTATATATATATATTATGTTGTTATGCATAAATGACTTGTACATTGGCTTGAAAGACTTGTACATTTATAATTTGTAAAAATTATATATATATTGATTAGGGTTTGTGATTTTATTACATAAAATCATAGTTTTGTGAGTTTAGGGTTTGTATCGGGAGTTATAGTGAATTTAGGGTTTATGTGCTTTAGAAATTTGTACATTAGCTTGGATGAGTTGTACTTTAGTGTTTTAGGGTTTAGTTACTCATATTCATTGTTATAATGGTTTAGGGTTTCGTAGAAACTCTAATTGGTAAGAAATGTTTAGTTGGTACGTTTATTATTCGTACGTTAACGAATTATCGTAAAGTGGAAATGGGATATCGTAAAATTTTATATTTGACATATGGAAATGTTTATATAAAATAAACATTAGGTAAGTTGATGTTGGTCCGCGTGAGAGCACGTTTATCGAGGATGTGAGTTACGTCACATTAGATAGTAATTATGATCAGATAAATAAATAAAAAAAATATTATACATAGAAAAATGATAAGTATTCTTTATATAGAATATGAAATAGTTTATTACAAGGTGAAATTTTACGAGTGGTTACATCTTGTATATTCATTGTTTGCCCGATCACTCTTTGCCCGTTTGTTGGGATTTTCTCTTAACTTTTGTAGCAAGCCTTGTATCGGATTCCCTCTATGCGACGACCTCGATAATGAAGAAGAAGTAGTATTCACAGAAGGAGGTGGGTTACCATATTTATCAAAATAATATTCCCATAAACCTTCAAAAGAATTGTTAAAAGCCATTTTTGCATCTTCACCAAAGTTCGCGTTATTCTCGAATAACCCCAAATCAGTTGTAATCGAGTCGATAAGTAACTCTACCCCGCTTACATTATAACATGGATTTAATGCGGCCGCACAAGTAATTACCGGTGGCAAACTTTCAAAATATTTCTTAAGCTTTTCTTTCATTGGTGAAACCATATTTGTATATATACCACCATTTAATTCAAATGAGGCCATACTTGAACACATTAAGTATAGTTGCTCGAGTACCAAATGAGATGTTGGATAATAAACTCCCAATAATTTTTTTGTGGCGTTGAAAAAAACTTCAAGTAATCGGGTTAGTTTTTCGATAGTTTCTCAATTTTCCACTGCAAATGGAACAACCCTACCCTTTTGTGCCAACATGTCATGAAAATATTGTAAAGTCACCTTTTGTTTTATACCACTTAGAAACATAAGATAAGTGGAATTCCATCTTGTATCAACATCTAAATTAGGTGACAACCAATGTTTCCCCGCATCAACACACATCCTAACGTAGTTATTATATCTTTTAGTACCCTTTTTGAAAATATCGTGTAACATTTGTTTAAAACAATCTTTCATTTCACGCATTACGGGTTCGGCTAATCCCGCTTGCACAGCCAAGTTAATGATGTGTGCAGCACATCGAGAATGTGAAAATTCACCATTTAAAGGTGGCTCGTATTCCAATTTTAGTCTACCCAATGCATTTGTGTTGTTACTAGCATTATCCAACGTAATTGAAAGAATTTTTTGTTGCAAGTGAAATTTGTTAAACACTTTTCTCAACATTTTAAATAAAGCAACTCCCGTGTGAGGAACCGGAAACTCTTCAAATGATATGACCCGCTTCATCATTTGCCAATTTTCGGGATCAACCCAATGTGCGGTAACACAAAGGTATGAATATGGCGAACCATGAGGAGCGGACCAAACATCCGTTGTTATGTTAACACAAGCATCTAAATTAAAAAAAGCATTTTTTAATTCTTGTTTGGCCATTTTCCACATGTTCATAGCATCGCGTTTTAGAGTCATACGACTTACATGATTGTACATTTGTTGGACATGATTCTGAAACAACTCCGTCATATCCTGATCGTTGATGAAGCGAAAAGTGTACCGCTTTTAAGGGGTCATTTAAGCCCTAAATCGTATTTATTTGATCAAATATTGCCCTAAATCGTTCCTTTTGTCATTTTAGGTACTTTTGAGGAGAAATCTGGAAAAGGAGGCATTTTGGACGTTTTTGGAGCATAAAAGTGAAGAAAACGACAAAGTCTCAAAAATCGGCTAAAAGTTACCTTTGACGGCGTCAGATTTTACTCTAGACGGCGTCATGGCTTGGCAAGAAAAGGTGGATGTGAAATTTACTCATGATAAGCCAGTGAAAATTGCATGTGAATTCTGACGGCGTCACGCTTTAACCTGATCAAGGGCGTCACGGCTTAAATCAAAGAGGGACGGCGTCACGTTCAAGGTCTGACGGCGTCAAGCCTTGATAAGCCAGAACGGATTTTGGAGAGCTAAAGAGGGACGGCGTCAAGAAGGCCATCCGGGAACCCTAAAAGCGGCGAGGTGACGGCGTCACACTCCATAAGGTGACGCCGTCAGATCCAAAAGTCTATATATAGTTTTCTAATTTTTTGTCATTAAGAGAGAGCTTAGTGTGGAATTTTTGGGAGAAAACCCTAAGACGATTTTAGCATCTTTTTCAAGGCTTTTTGCCTTGAGATCTTCCATGTTGCATTGAAAGATAAGTTATCAATTAATCATTCAATATGTCTATGTGTTGTTTGATTTTATCTTGTTCTTGTCTTTTGTTTAACATGTTAGGCTAGATTTATCTTGTGTTTGCTTAGATCTAATGAAACCTAGCTATTGATTATTGGTTATTAGTGTGTTATTAGTTGTATTGGATGATTGTTTATCTATGTTAGGCTTAAGAAAACTGGCTAACTTCCTATTCGGTAACTTGCTTGAACGTCTTAAGAAACATGAACCAAATGCGTACTAAAGGTTTTTATGGTTGTATTTAATGCACAAGCGAATTCTAGTGATCCCATGTTAGGAGCTTCCTAGCCGGCTCGACATAGGAGTGAAGTAGGAGCTTGTAGAGTTGGGGAAGTACGTACGCCACCCCACGATTGGTATTAAGGAATACACCCGTCATCCACGCAACTAATACACACTAATCAACTGGTAAAAGATAGTTAGGGAGTAAGGAAATCTAAGTGAACACATTTCTCTACACATAAGTTTCTCACCAACATTTTCATTTTTGTTATTTTATTTTATTTGCATTCGTAGTAATTTGGGTTAGTTGACTAGCAACTAATTCCGCCCACTCTTTCAAACCCGAGATTTTACTTGCTTTCATAAAAAAATATAAAAACACAAAAAGAATCTTCCTCAACCCTTAGACCTATTAGAGTAGTCTTTCACACCTAACGAACACTATTCCCTGTGGAGAACGATCAATCCCCCGTACTTACCACTACACTATACTACATCGGTCAGGTACACTGCCTGGTGGGGTTGTAAGCCTCTTGAGATCCCTCGAGAGGTAAAACCTGTTGTAAGGTTGCAAAACCACGCATCAAGTTTTTGGCGCCGCTGCCGGGGAATAGTTATTGTTTAGGTTGAATTTTTACTTTATAGGTCTACTCACTAGATTCCCTTCTAGTGAGATTTTTATTTTATTTTTCTAGATTTTCTTTAGTCTATTTTTTTCTTTTTTTCTTTGTGCTTTTGTTCGTAACTGATTTTCATTGACTATTCAGTTTGCCATTATGGAAAACGCGAATCCACCCCTTACACCTGGCGAAGTAGCTTTGTTGCGTAGCCAACTTGAGAATGAGATTAGTGAGCTCAGGGAGCTCAGTAGAATGATTGATATAGAGCTTGACCATGCCTTGAACAACTTAGGGACCGCCATATACTCAGATAATTACTTAGAACGTAATAATCTTACGGTTGATAAGTTGATTGAGAAAATTGATGAAGTGAAGGTAGATCCTAGGTTTGATGATTATTTCAATGAATACCCCACTAAGGAGGAGATTGCTTACTATAACAACCTAGTTGATAACCCTCGACCACCTTTTGTTAGAATTGACCCAAAGATTAAGAGGGGTGATCCCGGGAATGTGAAGATACCATGTATGATTGGGTACCAATACGTTGAGCATGCTTACATTGACTGTGAATCCCCAATCAACGTTATGTCCTCAGGCCTTTATAGCCAGATCATAAACACACCACTTGAGCCTAGGATGGACCCCAAGTGTCCAGGCGGAGTTTGCAACTTCGTTGGAAGGATTAAAGATATGCATATCCTTGTCGGGAATTTTACCTTTGTCACCAACTTCATGATCTTAGAAGATTTGGCAAGTGTCGTTGACTGCCGCCTATCTCGTGTGGTGTTAGGTAAGCCATTTATTGAAGCATCCAATTTAAGGTATGATCGTTTGAAAGGCACGGTTCAGTTTTCTAATCGCATAGATAGGATCACATATAGGATGCCTTATCGGGTAAATGAATTTCGTTTTGTGCCTCGATTTGACAAGGACAACATTGGTGCGATTGAGGACATCAATGAAGAGGATAAAGAAAAAGGCATGGACTATGTTTGGAATAAGAGAAGCCTTTATTATAAAGATTGCTTAAACCTTGGACCTAAATACAAAATTGATATGGAGGTTGTTAGGATGGTTAGAGGGGCAATTGAGAAGCATAACGGAAAAACGTAGAACCCGTGACTTTGAGTCTAGCTACAAGACTCGCTAATAAAGAAAAGCGCTTCTTGGGAGGCAACCCAAGCTTTATTTGCTTTGTGTGTTTATTTATTTGTTTGTTTGATTTTATTTGCTTCCGTATGTGTGTTTAATTTTTATTAGTATTGATTCATGTTCAAAACTAATTTGTGAAAATGCTTTATTTTGTTTTTAACTTCGTCTTAACTACATATAAAGGTATTTTGCAAAAGATAAGTGTAAGGGAAATCTAAATTGGTTTATTAGAACACATATGAACATGAATCGTAATAATAATAAATTAACATACATATTCGTATTTGTTTGAGTCAAATGCTTGTATCGAGTCATAATGATGTTTTGCAGGATTTCCAGGAAGTAAGGTAAAGGTTTTTCCAGAAATTTTCCGGAAACTTAAAATGAAAATTTTTGTCAGGTCATTTCTGACGGCGTCAGGGTTTATAACCTGACGGCGTCAGATTTAATTTTCAGAAAGTTTTGAAAGTTTTGTTTTTAAAAAAGTTTTTATTAAAATCTCCAACTTATAATCTCCAGGAATCTGCAAAGTTATCATTCCACAAGCATTATATCCTTATATATAGATTTTATCCCGCCGATGTTATGCAGGTTTTCGTGTTTGTTTTCTCAGGTTTAACAGGTTATTTTGGACAAGGAAATGTTTTGAATCAAGCTTATGGCGATTCATTAGTCATGGAGCTTCAACATTACTTTGGAAGAAGATCTAACCGTGTTACTTCATTATCCACCGAGCGAATCAGGGGAGTATTTGATTTCATTCTTTTACTTTATGCTTTTACATCTTGTTATTTGAACATTGGGGACAATGTTCATCTTAAGTGTAAGGGGAGGGTAAAAGTACGATTTTAGAGAATGCTATTACGCTTGATTTTTGTTTGTTTAATAGTAGATGTGTAATAAAACTGAGAGAAATACTTGTTAAGGTAATTTTAGTGCCAAATTTAAATTTTTTTACAACATATAGGAGTGAAACTTTGATCTTAATGAGCGTCTCACGGATAGGAGTTATATGACTAGCACAAAAACCGTACCACTAAAAAATTTTCCACCCCCAAATATGTGAGGTTCGCCCCTAGAATTGGTAGGAAAAGCATTTATGCTATGATGTGTGTACCGGTAGCACTTAGATTCTAGAACTTGCGTTAGGACCATTCCGAGGCCACAAGTGAGACTACATTCGTGTAGCTAGATTTACTACATGATAAGAGACATTAGGATTAACCCATTGTTTTACACCTGTGTTTTTGTTATAATTACGTTGGCTACATTGGTCAAGTAATTCTCCCACACCCTTTGCGTTGTACTCATTTTTAGTACACGATACCCCTAGTACACCCCTCAGAGCCTATCTTTTCGTTTCGACCTTTAAGCATTTTACTTAAAGGAAGAATTTGTTACACCCCACTTAAATGTACACCCAAATCGCCTTAGCCTACCTTGTATGCACTCATTTTTAGTGCATTATTGTTACAACATTTGTTTAAACCCAAGTTAATTATCTAGTTGATTACATGGTTGCTAAGTCGAGTCATATCTTTGTACATATTGTTTTGGGACGATTGGGACTCATGGGTAAAGTACTAGTGTAATGGAGTAATAGGGAAGAACATCATTTATTACCCCCATATGTGCTAAATATTTTAAAAAGTACTCCAAGTTTTTCAATTATCTTAATTCGAGTCATTAGAATAGTTATTTGTAAAGTTATGTAAAAGTTCAAGTGTAAGGGGGATGCAATGCCCCTATGATGTATTATTTTGGATGGTAGGGCAAGAGTGTATGTAAAAAAAAAAAAAAAAAAAAAAAAAAAAAAAAAAAAAAAAAAAAAAATCAAGAAAAATACAAAAAAAAATTGAGAAAAAGAAAAGTAGAAAAAACATACGGACTACCATCCCGTTTTATTTTATGTTTGTTTTATGTTTTTGTTATTTTCTTTCATTAGCTTAAATCGAGTCGAGTCTTGGCTTAGCAACATTGTATAGTACATGTAATTGATCAAGATCTTTAACTCGCCACCAGTAAAATATCCTTTATCCAACAAAACCGTGTTTTCCTTTTCCCTACACCTAACGTTATAACCCATGTAAAAGCCCTCTTTGATAGTTTATCTTTGGTGCTTACGCCTAGTGGAGGAGGTTTTCGATCCTTTCCCAAGCCTATGGTAATCTATTTGCTATGACAGGTAGTGAGAGATATTATCCGTTTTCATTTATGAGATTTATTTTGATGACACTTGAGAGATGTGAGTATCTAAACACTACTTGTGAGGTGCTAGTTTGTAATCTCCGTGCTTATTATGATTAAAGTGGAACGAATATTTGTTGTAATTACTTTTATGTTAGCATTAAATGACCCCTAACTTGTATTTTGATTAGAATAAAAGCGCATTTGCTTGAGGACAAGCAAATCTCAAGTGTAAGGGTATTTGATGAAGCGAAAAGTGTACCGCTTTTAAGGGGTCATTTAAGCCCTAAATCGTATTTATTTGATCAAATATTGCCCTAAATCGTTCCTTTTGTCATTTTAGGTACTTTTGAGGAGAAATCTGGAAAAGGAGGCATTTTGGACGTTTTTGGAGCATAAAAGTGAAGAAAACGACAAAGTCTCAAAAATCGGCTAAAAGTTACCTTTGACGGCGTCAGATTTTACTCTAGACGGCGTCATGGCTTGGCAAGAAAAGGTGGATGTGAAATTTACTCATGATAAGCCAGTGAAAATTGCATGTGAATTCTGACGGCGTCACGCTTTAACCTGATCAAGGGCGTCACGGCTTAAATCAAAGAGGGACGGCGTCACGTTCAAGGTCTGACGGCGTCAAGCCTTGATAAGCCAGAACGGATTTTGGAGAGCTAAAGAGGGACGGCGTCAAGAAGGCCATCCGGGAACCCTAAAAGCGGCGAGGTGACGGCGTCACACTCCATAAGGTGACGCCGTCAGATCCAAAAGTCTATATATAGTTTTCTAATTTTTTGTCATTAAGAGAGAGCTTAGTGTGGAATTTTTGGGAGAAAACCCTAAGACGATTTTAGCATCTTTTTCAAGGATTTTTGCCTTGAGATCTTCCATGTTGCATTGAAAGATAAGTTATCAATTAATCATTCAATATGTCTATGTGTTGTTTGATTTTATCTTGTTCTTGTCTTTTGTTTAACATGTTAGGCTAGATTTATCTTGTGTTTGCTTAGATCTAATGAAACCTAGCTATTGATTATTGGTTATTAGTGTGTTATTAGTTGTATTGGATGATTGTTTATCTATGTTAGGCTTAAGAAAACTGGCTAACTTCCTATTCGGTAACTTGCTTGAACGTCTTAAGAAACATGAACCAAATGCGTACTAAAGGTTTTTATGGTTGTATTTAATGCACAAGAAAATTCTAGTGATCCCATGTTAGGAGCTTCCTAGCCGGCTCGACATAGGAGTGAAGTAGGAGCTTGCAGAGTTGGGGAAGTACGTACGCCACCCCACGATTGGTATTAAGGAATACACCCGTCATCCACGCAACTAATACACACTAATCAACCGGTAAAAGATAGTTAGGGAGTAAGGAAATCTAAGTGAACACATTTCTCTACACATAAGTTTCTCACCAACATTTTCATTTTTGTTATTTTATTTTATTTGCATTCGTAGTAATTTGGGTTAGTTGACTAGCAACTAATTCCGCCCACTCTTTCAAACCCGAGATTTTACTTGCTTTCATAAAAAAATATAAAAACACAAAAAGAATCTTCCTCAACCCTTAGACCTATTAGAGTAGTCTTTCACACCTAACGAACACTATTCCCTGTGAAGAACGATCAATCCCCCGTACTTACCACTACACTATACTACATCGGTCAGGTACACTGCCTGGTGGGGTTGTAAGCCTCTTGAGATCCCTCGAGAGGTAAAACCTGTTGTAAGGTTGCAAAACCACACATCAATCGTCCCAATGGTTGAACGGCAAACCTCGTTTAATCACCAAACCGGCAAATTGTTGATGAACTACTTCATGATCGTATACAAAAATACTCCCGTCCCGAGCCATAGACGATTGACCCGCTTCCGGGACCTTTTTGAGTGCCTTGCAATACTTCATGTTGATATGAGACCTCAACGTCGGGTTGGAACTGTTAGACATTAAACTCAAGCAATGCTTACACTGAGCCTTTTTCTTTCCATCCAACATTAGGACGTAGTTGAAGTTATCCCAAGGATCTTTTACACGTTCGTGGGATAAAATTTTGACAATCGTAGGTTCACTTGTTGAACCAGCTTCGGTGTTGTTGTTGGTGGTGTTTGAACTTGCCATTAGTGATTAGTGAAATACTTTCGGTTTTGATTTTTTAGTGTATATTTTGCTACTAGGAAAGTTGTAAATAAACCATAACACAACCCCTCTATTTATACTAAACCATAAATGGCAAAGTGGTAATTTTAAACAAAGAATAAAAAAAATCCGCCCCCCCCCCCCCCCCCCCCGCTCTCCCGCCCACAATTCGAATTCAAAAATTTGAAATTCAAAAAATTAAAAAAAAGGGTACAAACCGGCCTCCAAACCGGTCCCAACTCGATTATATGAAACCGGTTCCAAACCGGCGGTTTGGGGAAAAACCGGACCGGTTTTGACCGGTTCAGTTTTCCGGTTTGGCTTGAGGGGCGGTTCGGTTAACAAATTTTTTGTGCACCTCTAAATCAAGGGCACAATTTTGTTGCGTGCTTTTGGAAACCAAAGAGAAAGATAATCATAAAAAGAATATGACAGAAAATCACCATACTAGCTAGTACTCCCTTCGTTACATATTAAATGTCCAGTTTTGACTTTTCAAGTCTTTCTTTTTCAAATTGGATCTTAAATATTTTTGCATGTGTTATATAGTATTTGATAAAAATTATACTCAGTGAAAATACATTTAAAACTCAATCAATTCATATATTTTGCATCAAGTATTATATAACACAAACAAAAATATTTAAGGTCAAAGTTGAGAAAGAAAGATTTCAAAAAGTTCAACTGGACATTTAATATGGGACGGAGAGAGTATTATTGAACAATAGTAGCAAGTGACGACAATTTAGAAATAGATGATAAAGGTGGTGATAGCTAGGGTTTTTGCCGAATTAAAGAGATAAAAGGAAATTTTGACGGTGCTAGCTAGGGTTTGACGAGATGGCCTAGAATAGGCGCTCAACATAGCCATATAGGATCATACCCGCTCTGATAACATGTTAGATAATGTAAACCCCGTGGGTAATAATTTATTAGTTACCACTATTTATAGATTACAAACGTAACATAATCATAACCCTAATGGACATACCGAGCTTGGGTCAACTAGCTTATTCTATCATCTAATATTCACATCACATACATACCAACTTGTTAATCGGTTAACTAATAGGTTGAGGAATTTCAACCTATTGATCAAATAAGTCATTTCTAACATTCGACTCAAATGTATAAACCAATGTTCAACTTATTCTCAACCCTTTTTCAACATGACTATTAGAGCACAAGGTGCAGTGAGCACCCTTGCCTCTTCATTTGGGTCCCATCGGGTGCCACATCACTTTAACAAACATCCACAACTAACCCCCCCTCACTAGCAACTAACTACAACTTACTCCTTTAGGGCCCACCACTTACAACTTTATTTTTTTTATTCAAATATCCAAATAAACTAAATTCATTTCATTAAACTAAATTCAAATACAATACAACATATTAAAAAACATACGAAACAATGATACAAAAAAAAAATATACGAGAAATAACGATACGGAAAAAAAAACAATACGGGAAATAACGATACGAAAAAAAAAAAAAAAAAAAAAAAAACTTAACCCTCGTCCTCGTTGTTGAGTTGATATTTTCTCATGATTTGTTGTTGCCTCCGGCGAATAATAGCGGCTTTTTCTGGCGCCGTCTGGTCGGGATCAATCATGAGAAACTTCATCTCCTCCATCTCTAACGTCTTCAGTTCCTTTTGTCTCCTCGCCTCGTACGCGGCCATTTGAACATCGGCTTTTTGTGAATATTTTTCGGACAAGTGTCCCGAAAAACTACTCGTTTGACTCCCACCGGAGCTCGCCGCGCTCGACGTATCCGTCGACTTTTGTTTCTTTGCAGCTCGGCTCTTTCTAGCGCCGTCTCTTTCGGGACGAGGTCGTTTGTCAGGGCCGAATATATCCTCGAGACATGTAATGTCAATCGGGTCCTCGACATCCCATTTTGGGTAATTTCTCAAGACCTCCCAAACGTGAACATACATGAAACTCTTCGAACCAAAGCGTTTTTCGAAGTTCATCTTCACATTTTCAAGGTGATCAGCCTCATTTTCACCACTTCGACGCTGCAAATGCTTATAAACAGCGTTGAATTTTTCACAATCACCATTAATCCTCGACCATTTACCCGTACACATATTTTTGGTACAAGGGTCACAGTCAGTCTGAAGGTTGAACACCTCCACAATTTGGTTCCAAAAGTACTCTTCGGAACGGTCATTTCCCTTATCTTTGTCTTGGGAAATTTCTATCCAAATTTCCGCAATTAATTTTCTTCATCCTTGGACCACTTCCTATTAACACGCGTACCTACTGCTTCAACGTCATCGTCATCGTCCGCGTCCAAATCCACGATTTTTTTTTCTTTTCTTGCCATGGTTTTTTTTCCTCTACCTTTGACCGGTTCACGTGGTGCTTGTGGTACTTTGAATTGTGAACCTGATGGTTGTGATTCAAATTGTGGTTGTGGTTGAGATTGAGGAAATGATGAAGGTTGTGACGGGTTATAAAACTGAAGTGCCGGAAATCGTTGTTGGGGTTAATTTGCGAATCCGTGTTGAAACGCATATTGTTGATTAAGGTAAATTGCCTCCGGGGTCAATTGAGTACCATATGGTGCCGACGAGTTTGAATTTTGCGATGAGGGGGTAGACGGGTTTGACGAACACCTGTATTGTTGTGAATATTGTTGTGGGTTTGTCGCTAGGAGGTTCGAGAAATATCCACCTTCATTTGAGTTTTGAGACTTTTTTTTTTTTTTTTTTTTTTTTTTTTTTGGAATTGAGATATAGAATGAATTGTTGGTTGATTTGTATGTGTGAAAAATATATGTGTAGTGGTTTGGTTTATATAAGGTGTTTATAAGGCTTTTTTTTAAGTAAAAAAAAAAAAAAGCCGTTTGATTTATTAAACGGTAATGTAGCCGTTTAACTAATGCAAGGACCACACAAACGTACCCTTTGTCAGTAAACTTGCTTCGCCGTGCAGACGGCGAAGCTTCCCATGGCCAAAAAAAAGGAACCCAAACGGTGTGGTGGCTAAGCTCGTCGAGATGACACGTTGGACTGGCGAGGGATGATTTTGACTGCACCGGGTGCTCTTAAAGATACTATAAGCTTAACAGTGTTACATATGTTTTCTTCATATCAGACATGTACATCAATTAGGAAAATAAGACTCGTTATTTAGTGTCTAAATTTCTTTCAATAATGTGATCATGACAAATAAAATAGAATGATATCTTCAAGTGCAGAGTATGTTATCAACTTATCATTAAAAAAATAAAAATAAAAAAGATATATGAATGCTTTATAAATGAGAGTTGATTTTTACACTCATTTTTTTATTGGTACACTTAACTTAACGCATCATAAAGTTGCACATTATCTATAATATGCTTTACCTGCTTGTACAGTTGAATGTGCAAATCAAATTAAAGAGTTAAGTCGCTCACGAAAAGTATCCAAGAGCATATGCTTAGTGACAACAATTTGGGTAAGCATCATCAATGGAACTCTTGGATCCCACAGAAAGTTAATATTTGTGTTTGCAGGGCTTCTCTAAGCAAGCTCCCTACCCGTTCAAACCTTTCTCTTCATGGCGTTAATATCACTTCTCCCTGTTGTTCTTTTTGTGCATCTGATACGGAAGACATCGACCACTGTCTTATTAAATGCCCTCGAGTTGTGGAAGTTTGGAGAAAAGTTTGGTGTTGGCGGCATCTAAACAGGCCTCTGGTGTTCCTCTCTATTTCGATCAGTGACATTGCTATGAGTACTATTCACTTTTAAGGATGCTCTCTTGCTAACAAGGTCTTTAATAGTGTTTTGCAATGTACGTTGTGGTCTATTTGAAAATGGAGAAATAAAGTTATTAATGCCAACCTTGATTCTGTCTCTAAGATTGTCAACGAGGACATCTTTCCATCCGTGCAAAGGATTTCTAAAACTTGGATAGTTGCTCGTATCACGTCGAATTCGGCCAATTAGAGCTCATGGATTGCAAGACCGTTTGACTTTTTTGATGTTCATCAATTCCTAGTTTTGTTTGTATAGTGTATAGTTTTTGTTTGTTGTTCTCTTTGGTTTCTTTCTGGTCGAACGTCTTGTATTTGCCCTTTGGCTCCCCTTTTTGGAGTCTTGTTTCAATAAACTTTTTTGATGTTCATCAATTCCTAGTTTTGTTTGTATAGTGTATAGTTTTTGTTTGTTGTTCTCTTGGTTTCTTTCTGGTTGAACGTCTTGTATTTCCCTTTTGGCTCCCCTTTTTGGAGTCTTGTTTCAATAAACTTTTTTGATGTTCATCAATTCCTAGTTTTGTTTGTATAGTGTATAGTTTTTGTTTGTCGTTCTCTTGGTTTCTTTCTGGTTGAACGTCTTGTATTTCCCCTTTGGCTCCCCCTTTTTTGGAGTCTTGTTTCAATTAGAGCACCCGGTGCAATCGTTTCGTAGCTCGCCGTCCGCCTACGTGGAGCCTCGCCTTGCCTCGCCGCTGCACCGTCCCCTCTCGCCAAAGGTCGCCGTATCTTACTTGCTCGTCTGCACGACGATGTTCTGACATTTAAACGTTAGTTTATATATTAATACCTCTTTGGTTTGGTTTTGGTAAACGGTTGAGAGCTACTTCGTGAAGTAAACAGAAGGTTACTACTCAGAGCAATCGGGTAAGTTTGTTCTTTGTTTTCTTTCCAAGATCGATTATGGGTTTTAAATGATCTTTAAAGATCTACTGTGATATGGTGGTTTGTTGTATTCGGTTGTTGAAGGGTTCTTTTTAATTAGTTGTTGTACTTGATTGTTGATGAGATGTGTTTTGACAATTGGTTGAGGAGATGAGATAATGATTGTTAAAAGTTATTGTAGTTGATTGTTTATGGCAGGTGGTGGTTTTGATGGCAGTAGGTGTAACACCCCTGTTTTCGATAATCGCAGCGGAATTATAAGTTGGGGTATTACTTCAAGTATCACAGTCATGAAAATAGAAAACGACTCGAAAAGAGACGTTTTAAATAAAGTTGTTATCATTCATTTATTTAATATCAGAGTACATAATACAGGCCCCAGAGGGAAGTTTCGAAATACGTTATAAAAGTTACATTATTTTTTGAATGATAACAAAATGGACACTCCTTTTTATAAGAAAAAGTCCACAGCCACTCCGTGCCAAATCAAGCTTCTAAATTACCTGAGATAAAACATGCTAAAAAGTCAACACAAAGGTTGAGTGAATCCATAGTGTTTAAAGTATAATCAGTTGAACACAAGCTAAGTAGAAAGTAAATCAGTAATATTGCAGTTTAATATATTGCCCTAAGTCTCATGACACGCAAAACGTTAACTGTTTACTATCATAGTTATAAACTAATGATGCATATTACGCCATAATTAAATGAAATAATTTTGCCTCCGAGTAGGAGATTGCCGGTCTCTTTATTGATCTCAAATAAAATGCATTTGGTCACGTTACGGTAACACAAAGGGGTTGTCAAACCCAATAGATCTATTCATAATATTCGCGCTCACCCGCAAGTGATTAATGGTCCATGATGGGAGGTCTTTTAGGCAATAGGTAACTTAGGCAATATTAATCAGGAAAGCATACAGAAAAATACTTGTGTTCGGTTTTGTAGCATGTATCTCCCCACAAGTTTGGAAAATGTATAAAAAATGGGACTATGAACTCACCTTTGCAGTCTGGATGGAAAACAAAGTTAAATAGAGTTGATAAACGTCTCCGGCACGCAATCTGGTTTGGTATGTCAAGTTTCAGTAATCGTATTCCAATATATATATATATATATATATATATATATATATATATATATATATATATATATATATGTTTTAATGTTCGTTTCGTAATGTTTTTGGTTGTCGAATAAATGTTTAAATTGAGACAACATGAAGTCTCTTCAAAAGTTGGATAAGATTTTATCTTATTTTTCATTTTTATGTTTCCGTTTGTTCGTTATCGAAATATATGTGTTTAGTTTTTATTATAAATATATATAAAATATATTAATAATAATAATTATATAAAGTTACCCTTTTTACCCTATAGTTTCAAATATTGACAGTTTATACCCCTGAACTTTTGTAAAATGACAATTTTTACCCCTGAACTTTCATAAAATGACAATTTTTACCCCTCAACTTTGGTGAAATGACAGTTTTTACCCATGTAGTTTCAAAAATGACACTTTATACCCTCATCTTTAGATCATTGGCAAAAATGGTCCTTGGTTTAATAACTTTGAGAAATTTACATTTTTGGCCCAATAAAACTACATCTTTCAAACTTGACACTTTTTACCCCTAAACTGCAAGTCGATTTCATTTTAGGTCCTTGTTATAAAAACAGTTGGAGTTTTGGCAGAAAATGCCCTCCAAGCACTTATGTCGTTTCATACGACATCCTTATTTGACTTTTATGCGTTTTATGTTCAAGAAAAAGGCACGAACTTTTACGACTCTTTTATACAAGTTTTATTAAGTTAGTAAACAACTTATTCTCAGTTTATGGGCTTATCATTCGAGATTATTAGCTCGAACTTAATTTAAAAAGGGTGCGTTAAATCAGTAGCGATGGACAGATTTTGGGACACAATAAAAGCGAGGCAAGGCAATCATTTTACAACGTTCTTTTTCCTATAATTAGTTAGCTAGGTGGTCCTTATTGTGTTAAAAATTCAGAATTTATAGAGGTCGTTTGGTGGTCGAATTTATGGTCCAAAGTTGGTCGAGTGGGCTGATTTGCGACAGAAACAAGAAAAAGAAAATGAATTGGGTTTTTGGTTTTTGAGTTTATGGACTAGTATTTTTAGCATGTTAACAGTATATTTAACATTTTTAAGCTACCTTAACATGTTTTTAAAGTTTCTTGATTTGTAATGCTTAAAAATGAATTAAGGTGGGTTTGGTTTTCGTTCGACAAAAGAAAAGAAAAGGGAAAAACATGGTTTTCGACCTAACTAGTTATTAGGGCTTATTTAGTAATATTTTTAGAAGTATTTGAAGTATATAAAAGTAATGAAATAAGGATGGATCACTTACTTGTATGTTTGGTCGAATATGATATAAATCTGGCGATTTGGCTTGGAAATGAGACACTAGTGATTTTCCTCATCCTAGGCTTCCTCAAGGTCTTTCTTTAGCTTATATTTGGGTGTGTGATCAGTAGCTTTATGTGAGCGTGGCTGTGTTTATGTGGTTCGAATGGTAGTGTAAGGAAATGGAAATTTATATGTCGACATTTATAGGAAGAAAGAGGTTAGGGTTTTCAATGTGATATATCATCTTGTTATGGGTTTGAGGGAACATGGTGAGGTGGCCAAACCCTTGGACGCCACATGTGAGGAGGGGGAAAGTGTAGTTTTGTGTGTTTGATTTATAACCATACACTTCACCTACAATATTTGACTTAGGTTAAATTCTTAAGGGACAAGGTGATGTGGAGGTGTAAGGGACTTAGAGGGGAGTATGTGGTGTATAGTTTACTTAGGGATTGGAAAGGAAATGGGTTGGTTTGATCCTAGTTAGATTCGAACTAGGGGTTTTTAGGATAGGGTCGAATGGCTTGAGGAAGTGGTACTATGGCTATAGGTTGTTGTACTCTAGGGTTTAAGGAAGTAACTAGATTAATTTAGGGTTTAGTTTAAGTAATTGTTAAGTAGAAAAATAATTTAGGGTTTACTTATATATATATATCGAATTTTAAATAAAAGAAGAGGAAATTGATTTGTGCTTTAAGGAGTTGTACCATGAGCTTAATAGGGTTATACTAGGGTTTATGAAATAGGAAAAATATATTTTTAATGCTTGGTTATGTTATATTAATTATATGTTGATTTTATTAAGTTTAAATGTATATAAATGTAATTTTTAGTTTTTATGCATTAGACACTTGTACATTAGGTTTAGAAGCTTGTACTTATAATTAGTGAGTTTAAGAAAATTTATTTTTAAAGCTTGTGTAAAATATATTTGTAAAATGTGCTTTAAAATAAATATATTTAGGATTATAATAGGATTTTTATTAATATATAGCTTTTATGCATAGATGACTTGTACATTGTCTTGAAAGACTTGTACACTTATATTTTGTAAAAATCTTATATATATTAATTAGGGTTTGTGATTTTATTACATAAAATCATGAATTAGGGTTTGTATCGGGAGTTAAAGTGGATTTAGGGTTTCTGTGCTTTAGTAACTTGTACATTGGTTTAAATGAGTTGTACTTTAGTGTTTTAGGGTTTAGTTATTCATAATTGTTGTTATAATAATTTAGGGTTTCGTAGAAACTCTAATAGATAAGAAATGTTTAATTTGTACGTTTGTTAACGAATTATCGTAAAATGGCAAATGGTATATCGTAGGATTTTATATGGAAATGTTTATGTAAAATAGACATTAAGTAAGTTAAGGTTGGTATGCGTGAGAGCACGTTTATCGAGGATGTGAGTTACGTCACATTAGATAGTTGTTACGATCAGATAAAAAAAAATTTACACTCAGAAAAAGGATAAGTATTCTTTGTTAGAATATATATAATAGTTTATTACAAGGTGAAATTTTCACAGTGGTTATAGTAGGTGGTGGTTTTGATGGCAGCAGGTGGTGGTTTTGATGGCAGTAGGTGGTGGTGATTACTGGTGTAAAAGAGGGGTATTTGAATAAAAGAAAATAAAAATAGATAGTGGTGGGGCTCAAATAAGTAACTTGTGTTATGTTATTGGAGAGAGGGTTGTAAAAAGAGGTATATTATGGTGACGTGATACCTCGTGAGACCCGAATGAGAAGATTTTGCTCTTCATTGCACCTGGTGTTCTAAATCTTAACCTTTGAAACATAGCATCCCTTTATCAATTGACACCCATTAACAATTGTTACTTCTTTGAATTTTACACAAAATCTTATTATAGCCCTATAGCAATTTGAAGTTTGAATCTTTCAAAAAAAAAGCAATTTGAAGTTTGAACCCCACCACCCACAATCAATGAAACACATTGAAGTCTATTTTACCACAACCTCTCTTCATCGGCCACTTTTAATGCCACGTGACCAAATACTAAAAGTGACTATCGTGGCCCAATAAGTATCCACTCATTTGTCTTTACTCACTACAACACTTTTCTATAAAACACAACCGCTTTGTAATAAAACATCACAAGTTCACAACCAACAAACATTCTACACAACAAGAACCTTGAACAACCACATTTTCAACCTCAACTCAACAACCATGGCAGCTTCTTCAGTATTCTCAGCAACACCCATGACTCACTTCCACAAAAAGACTAACATCACCACCTTTAGAACCATTAAATGCATGTCACAACCACAAGATGACATCAAACCACCATCATCATCAGTCACCCCAACACCACCACCCATCAACACACCTCCACCACCTCCACCACCACCAGCCCCTAAAGTCAGCACCAAGTTCTCAGACTTGTTAGCCTTCAGTGGGCCAGCACCAGAAAGAATCAATGGAAGGTTAGCCATGATAGGGTTTGTGTCAGCTTTGGGTGTTGAGTTGGCTAATGGCCAAGACTTGTTGACCCAAATATCTAACGGTGGGCTAACTTTGTTTGTTGGGACTAGTGTTGTATTGACTTTAGCTTCTTTGGTGCCTTTGTTTAAAGGAGTGAGAGCTGAGTCCAAGTCAAGTGGTTTAATGACTTCAGATGCTGAGATGTGGAATGGTAGATTTGCTATGTTGGGTTTAGTTGCTTTGGCTTTTACTGAATTTGTTCAGGGTAGTCCTCTTGTGTAATTATGTAGTGTTTACACCAAACTTTATGATGACATAGAATGAAATTAGCAAGCGAAATGTTTTTGAGTATTTGACTATTTGTTGATATTCGTTGCAAGTGCATTACAGTATATTTTAACTTTTTATGTAACATGCAATTGAATGCTATACAACCAAAAACAAGAAGGATCTATGTAAGCCTGTGTTATCGGGGGTATCCAATGGTCGGGTGTTTTGTGCTTTGTTGTTAACATGACTACTAGAAATCATGATTAACAAAATAATAATAATAATAATAAAAAAAAAGTAAAATCTTTATAAATTAATACTCGATAAAATTAATAATTTATCCATTCTCAATTTGGGACATGTACAAATTTTGACCCCAATCGATAAAATAATAAAATAATAATTTTTTTGAAACCTCAGTATATATATTAGTCCCAACTAAACTATAAATTACTATAATTATTAAAAATTCAATATGTATATATGTGTGTGTGTGTGATACACTTAAAAATCCTAAGATTGTTTAGTAAAAAATGAATCCATAGTCACTTGTTTTTTTTTTTTTTTTTTGAACTTCAAATCTATATTGAGTTTATCTTAGAATCTTTTTATTGCTTTAAAGAGTTGGTGCGGTGTCTTCTCGTATTGCAACAAAAGTGTTAATTTTATTTTCATAAAGTGTGAATGTGAATTCATAAAATGTTAATTGTAACTTGTTTTTCAAATTTATTTTTCGTCTCTAATGAGTATACATTGTAACTAGCTAGTGTATTAGACTTAAAAATTTTCGTGTGGAGGGCGCTTAAGGGTAGGCTTCCGGTTCGTGAAGAGTTAGATAAGAGGGGCATTGATTTAGATTCTTTATTATGTCCTTCGTGCGGTGACATGGTGGAATCGTGTTCTCATTGTTTGGTCATGTGCAACTTTGCTATGAGCGTGTGGGAGAAAATATTTAGTTGGTGGAAGATTGGGGTTGTTAATGCTTTTTCCATTGAGGAATTCTTTTCCTTTAACGGAAACGCTAACGTCCCTAGTCATTCATCAAGAATATGGCAAGCGGTGATTTGGACAACCGGGTACTTCATTTGGAAAGAGAGAAATGCGCGTGTTTTTAAAAGGAATTCTTCAAGTCGAAACAAAATTGTTCAAGACATTCAAATTAAAAGCTTCGAGTGGATTGTGAGAAGATCCGGAAAGAAAAGTGAGATGAATTGGCAACATTGGCTCTTTGATCCGGTTAAATGTCGAGTTTGAAAATCTAAATATCCAAGTATTTATGGTGTGCAGTTGTGTTTCCGTTTCACCTGTTATATTTCTGCATTTTTACAGTTGTGTGAATTGTGGGTCTGCAAATGTGAGCATCTTATCTACCTTTCTGTTACTTCTATGTTGTGCTGTTTAATTGAATCTGGTACATATGAGACAATGAGGGGAATGCTGCATTTCCATGTGGAATACAGTGGGTCAACAATATATGCAGTTTATGGGTGTTTGGCACAGTGGGTCAGCAATATATGGAGTTTTATGGCTGTTTGGCACATGAGTCAGCAAGATATGAAGTTTTTTGGGTGTTTGGCACAGTGGTGGGACTGACATGAATTTACATCAGCTGGTCTATGTGTGTTTCCTTTGTGTTTTGGTACTTGGTCTAATTTTAGTCTGTATTTAGCTCCTTGTGATTTAAGGGTTCTGGCATGGGAATATGCAATCTTGGTCTGCTCCTTAAATTGCCTTATATTTCCATTCTTTGCAATAAGTGTTGACATGATTTTGGCTTTATCTAGTTCGTGGGTCTAGCTGCACATGTGAAATTGACGGGATGGAGTATATTCATATCTTAGTTTTGTTTGTCATTGGTTTTTTAGTTAAGGTTTGGCTTTGCTCTTTTGTACTTGCGATAAATTTAATCGTAATTCTTTTTTCTTTCTGGGTCCCTACACTTAACCTTCTTGTTAATGTAGTGGATGCCTTTGTTTGTACTTGGTTTTCTTGGTTGGAATATATTGCCTTTCAAAAAAAAAATTAGACTTAAAAATTTAATGGCCATACGTAAAACCTCTTTAAATTAATAAATTATTAATTTATCGATATAATAATATCTCGTTAAATTAATAAAATATCCCAGTCCTAACACTATTAATTTATAGAGGTTTTACTGTAATCAGAAGAGACCCCATTCAGTCAACACTCCAAGTATAATGCTTGCAAAAGTCTTAACGATTTAGCAAATTTTACAATTTGTATCCTAATTAAATGTTTAATCTCGCTTGAATGATAGATCGTGCAAAATAAAACCTAAATTTCAATAAGAATGATTGGAAAAAAAGTTGATGTATTTGTCACAAAATCGAACCTGCAAGTAAAGTAAACACCTAAAACGGGTGGATACTCTTGAGCACACACATATTGCCTTGCATGGGACGTGTGAGCTTTTCGACATAGATGGAAATACCGAACGCCGTATCAGTTAATTTGAGAGGGACAAAATTTATTGAGAGGACCGAATTTGAGAAGGACAAAGTTGTATTTCTTTTAAAAAAATATAAGTAAAAACCCAACAGCTCTTCCTAGTCTCCACTAAGATCCATCCATACTTGTAAGTATTGAAAGACAAATAAAAGAAACCGTTAGAGTTAATGGAAAAATATTAATCGTGTATGTCTAGATTTGAACACGGGACTGAGGGATGACACACTTTACGTATGAATGATCAAGTAAATAATTAATATGTATAATTATTATATATATTAATTATTTGGACACGAAATGATAACTAACGGACGTTAAGTAATTAACGGAATTGACTAACGACCGTTAGAGAATAAAGGAAGGACCGTTAGTGAAATTTGAGGATCAAGAAAGATCTAGAACCCATTCCATGGGCTTTGGCCGATCGGCATTAGGGTGTAACAACCCTAATCGACCCATCTTGTTCTCCAAGCAAAGTTTCACTATAAATACAAATTGAGGGGTTATTGTTTCTTTACCTTGTGCATTGCTATAACCCTAAAATTTGTCTTCTCCTTCTCTTGTTCTTAAAACCGGTCGAACTCCTCTCAAGGGTGTCAAACCACAAGTTTTTCTTGTTAACAAAATTGTTTTGGTTAACCGTGTTCATTCACTAGCATCAATACTTGATTGGTTATAGTACGTGTGTACAAGAGTTCGGTAATTACTTACTTTAGTAATTCATCTTGGATTGTGAAACAAAAAGGTAAGGGGTTTCACGGTAATCCTATTTGTTTGATCAAGTGAAGTGAAGAGAAGATCGATCCTTGTTCTTGCTAGGATCTTGAGGTATGTAACTATTTATTATTCGGTAATTCTTTATACGTGTTAAATAAAAGATCTTGCTTCCGCTACACGTGCTTTGATGTGTTTATTTATTTAGATGATTGTCATGCTATTTAAATTCCAACAGTGGCATCACGAGCCAATTTAACATGTAATTGTAATTACCTAAACGCATAATAAAAATCAATTCTTGATTTGAATATACATGTTAAGTCGATTTTTAGGGTTTGTTTTAAACATACAATAAAAATCGAATAATAATTTAGGGTTAGGGTTTCGACCCTCTTTTAACTAAAAAATTAGTTTTGTAACCCTAAATTAGGACATGTTTTATGTGTTTATTTGAATAATAAGGGTTACGTTCCTGGATGATCCATGATTCTTCATGCAAGGATATCATGGATTAGGGTTTGTTTATGTGCTACATGATTTAGATAAATCTAAAATTAGGGAAGACCTAATTAATTATATTAATGAATCGGTTATGTGCAACGTGGTATATAACTATTAAAACTTACGCGGCCAATTATTGGTGTCTGTGGTTCTTAGGTATAATGCGCTCGAAAACCAATGGGAGCTTTAGTAATTATATACATAAGTATTCACATAGAGATTATTAATAGGATTTATCAAAAGGTTTGCATGTGGCTATATGATTTAATGGTTAAGATCATATATGTGTTATTATGTGTTTATTTATTTTTTTGTTAAATTACTTGTCTTTTTTTGTTTAAATTAATTAGAATTGTAAGCAAAAAGAGGGTAATTTTTGGTATAAAAAATGAATGAACCTAATAACTATGAAACTGATGAACTCAAATAAGTACATTTTATTACTATCATTTATCCTATTAATTTGACTTGTTTTATTATATTATGTATGAGGATTGATACTTAATCGTTTACTTTTGTAATTCTCAGGTAAAAACAAGCATTTGGTGAAACTTGGCGATTTTGGACTAATTATGGAGCAAAACATGCAAGAAGTTAAGAGTCTACCGAAATGTACAAGATCAAGACAAATCTGCTCCAGATGCGCCGCATCTTGCTTATTACATACGGCGCATCACTATCAATATTTCACCAGATACGATCCAAGATACAAGAGGACATGCGCCGCATCTATTTATGGAGTTACGCCGCATCTTCTGGCGGTGTACGAATATTCCTGAATATTATAATCTTGGACCCCACGCGAAGTTAAGTCAATGCGCCGCATCTACTTACTAGATGCGCCGCATCTTACCCTCAGACAGAAACTATAAATACCCCAAGACCAGACGAATTAGAGGGGAGAATATTATATACGAAGTACGAAGTACAGAAACCTAGGACGAATTCAGTCGAATAGGCAGCACAAGACACACCCAAACGAAGATACAAGAGCTGTAAGAAGGTGCTGCATGTGTTTAATTCATTAAGTAGTTTTGTTTTATTGTGTTAGTAAACTTTAATTCATCAAGATTGGTGGCTTGTGTAATGTGACAACGGAAAGATTGCACTCCCTTAAAACTGCTTTCTCATTAATTAAAGTTTATATGTTGATGTCTTTGGTGACTTTTATTAGTGCATTGATAACCTCTGTGTCTAGCTGAGCGTTGATCGGGTCGCCATGCCTCTGCCCTCGCCTATTTATTAGATCGCCTATGCATTCTATCGTCTGTAGAAAAGTAGGAAGAAAGATAAATATGATAGTCATAAGTAATCATTAAGGGTTTACTCGCCGATAAGATTAGAACCAACGAGAAAGGACTTAATCTCGGTGCGTTGCATCGAACTATACACTTCATATAAAACTAGCAATAAAACAAGTGACAAACTACTTATCTATCAGGACAGTCTTCTTATTGTCTCGAGTATTTATCTGTGTACGTGTGTGCTATTCGCTGATTCGTGCCTATTGGTTTAGTTTATTATTTAATTGCAACCAAATCGTGCCAGTCTCTCAGGCTGAACCCCCTTGCGTTAGAATAGGTTGTATAGCTAACTTAATTTATCAAAATACTGATTAGAATAACTAGATAATACGTTCCACTCTTAGTGATCGACACTCTACTTACCATTATATTCATACTGACCGGGTACACTGCTCGTTAAGTGTGTGTGTTATTGATAAGTCGGCTAAATATAAATTTAAAACTTGAGTAGGCATTAATACTGCTAAACCGCAACGACACATCGCACGCATCAGAAACCTTTTGTGGTAAATTATTTATTGCCAAGTCTTATGTGCCGACAGTGGTTCGCTTCGCACGGTAATTTGCTCCCAGGCGAGACTAGCAATTTAATAATTTACGACATAAATTTTTAAGCTTTAAAAATCTTAAACTTTTAATTGATTGATGCAACTGTACATATTGGTCGAAAGGCGGACCTAATGTTGTTTAACTATAAAGTGGGTATAAGGTTGGTTTCGCATTAAATTGTGGCCTTAAAGCGACTCCATTCTATCTCTCCGCTCGCCTGTGCGTCAAAATAGACTTACCAAGTACAACCATTATACATGTACGAAGCATCTTAAGGCAAAGTTGTAAGTTTCTCAACGCCATCAATTAAAAATTTGTTGATTTAAGCTTAGTAAAGAGTAAAAGTTTTTTTTTTTTTTTTTTTTTTTTTTTTTTTTTTTTTTTTTTTTACATGAAACATATGATACAAGATGAATGCATGACATCTTTGTACATATTTTTTTATTACACACATCAAAAATTTAATACCCTTAAATTTAAGTTATATGTCATCCAATGAAACGGAAACACCTGAGATTACATACCTTCATTACTAGCAGCCTCAGCTGATGTGATGATCAAAGGATGGTAATCAAAGGGTAAATTGAGTACTTTCATTACTAGCAGCCTCAGCTGATGTGATGAAACTATGTCAATTTGCAGTTTCTTAAGTTGGTTAACTTAATTGAGTACTTTCATTACTAGCAGCCTCAGCTGATGTAATGAAACTATGTCAAGGCATAAAGATGGGGATAAATCATGTTTACATTTGCAACTGAGGTTGGCAAAATATGTAAATCCCATCACTCTAGGAATTGCAATTTGAGATTGGCAATTGAGTTCGACTCGTACCTTATTGAGTACTTTCATTGCTAGCAGCCTCAGCTGATGTGATGAAACTATGTCAATTTGGATCCTAGTTTTCAGTGAAAATTAAATGGTTAAATGTTAATTTACCATGGGTGTTTAATTTTCTTGAAAAGATTAATTATCGAAAGTACTAACTTTTGAACTTTTTCTGTAGAAATGGCCCAACCCGACAACACTAACATGAACAACATGAGTTCTGCTTTCAAGCAAATGATTGAAAGAGAAAAGTTGACTGGGACAAAGAATTTCAATGATTGGTACCGTTCGTTGAGGATTGTTCTGCGAATGGCCAAAAGATTTGAATATCTTAGTAAGCCTCTTCCTACAGCTCCTGCTGATACTGCATCTAATGCAGAACATGAAGAGTATAACCTTGATTATGAGAAGCACAATGATGTGGCTTGTCTTATGTTATCTGAGATGGACACTCAATTGCAAAAGCAATTTGAGAACTATGGTCCCATGGACATGATCAATGAGCTCAAACGTATGTTTGAGAAACCACCTATGGCAGAGTTATATGACTTGATTGATTCTCTGCATAAGTGTAAGCAGGATGCTAGTAAACCCGTGAGTGCCCACGTATTGGAAATGAAAGGTTATTTGGACCAATTGGAAGCACTCGGATGTGGTTACGTGCAAGATGTACAAGTTGGCCTCATCAATCGATCCCTTAACGAGGAATTGTTTGGTGATTTTGTGCGCAACTTCAATATGCATTGCACGGGGAAGACAATAAATGATTTACATGCAATGCTTATTGACTTTGAGAAAGGATTGTCAAAGAAGGTACCTACACCTGCTGTAATGGCAATACAAGGTGGTAGGATTACTAAGCCCAACAAACCGCAACACGCGAACAAGAATGGGAAAGATAAAGCCGATAAGGGTAAACAGGTTATGTCTTACCAGCCAGAGCCTAAGAAGCAGAATCCTCCTAAGAAGAAGGATAAAACCAAGAAGGGTTTACCTGCTTGCCACCACTGTAACACTCCTGGACATTGGAAGATGAATTGTCCATTGCTGCTAGAGGAGTGTCGTGCGAATAAAAATAAGAAGGTTGTGAATGTCGCGAGCACTTCAGGTATTTTTATGATTGAATTATTTTCTTTTCCTCGTAAGCATAATGCCTGAGTATATGATACGGATGTGGTACTCACATTTGTAACACATCGCAGGGGCTTAGAGGAGCAAAGAAGCTGGGCTATGGAGAAAGCTACTTGTACGTGGGCAATGGCATACGTGCAGCAGTTGAAGCCATAGGGACATTCGATTTAGTCTTACCTTCGGGTTTAATACTAGTTTTGAATAATTGTCATTATGCACCATCTATTATTAGAGGTGTTGTTTCAGTTTCTTTGTTAAAGGATAATGGTTTCGTTCACACATTTACTGATAATGGAATTTCGGTTTCTTTAAACAATGTTTTTTACTTTAATGCAATTCCAATAAAGGGTGTGTTTGAAATTGACATGGAAAATCATGCGTCCAATGGAAATAATTCTGTGTATAGCATTAGCAATAAGAGAATCAAGTCAGACTTGGATTCATCTTATCTTTGGCACTGTCGTCTTGCTCATATTGGCAAGAAACGCATGGAAAAGCTGCAACATGATGGGCTTTTGCAAAATATCAATTATGATTCATTTGATAAATGCGAATCTTGCATATCTGGGAAGATGACAAGGAAACCTTTTTCACATCAACTGGAAAGGGCTACAGATCTACTTGGATTAATACACACTGATGTGTGCGGTCCACTTAGACATGTGTCAAAACGCGGTGCTACCTACTTCTTGACCTTTACGGGTGACTATAGTCGTTATGGTTGTGTTTATTTACTTAAACATAAACATGAAGTCTTTGAGACATTCAAGGTTTTTAAAAGTGAAGTAGAATTACAACTCGGTAAGAAGATTAAGGCTCTTCGATCTGATAGAGGTGGTGAATATTTAAGCCAAGAGTTTAAAGATTATCTAGCTAAGTGTGGAATTGTCCAGCAGCTCACATCTCCTTATACTCCACAGCAAAATGGTGTATCTGAAAGGAGAAATCGTACATTGCTAGATATGGTACGATCTATGTTTAATCTTACAACTCTTCCCTTATCCTTTTGAGACTATGCCCTTGAAAGTGTTGTTCGCATATTGAATATGGTTCCGACTAAGAAGGTTGATAAGACTCCATATGAATTATGGACTGGAAAAGCTCCCTATTTGTCTTACTTAAAGTTCTGGGGTTGTGAGGCGTTTGTTAAACGTGACTCTCCAGATAAACTCCAACAAAGATCTGTTAAGTGTATCTTCGTAGGATACCCTAAGGAAACAAGGGGTTACTACTTTTACTTTCCACCAGAGAATAAAGTCATTGTGGCTAGGTATGGAGAATTCCTTGAGGAGAATCTCATATCTCAAGAATTCAGTGGGAGAGTTTATGATCTTGAAAATGATCAAGAAGATACATCACCTTCTGAAAACACTAGCACACTTCCTGTGGAACCTGAAAGTCTAGGTCCTCCACCTGAAGTTGAAGTGGTTCCCATTCGCAGATCTGCAAGAACTGTGAAAGCTCCTGAGCGTCTATGTCTTAACGTAGAGTGCGAGGAAACTATACTAGGGGATCTTGATGAACCCACTAGTTATAGGGCTGCCATTAATAGTCCTGAAAAGGATAAATGGCAGGTTGCTATGAATGGGGAAATGCAATCCATGAGAGACAATGAAGTCTGGATTGAAGTAGACCTTCCTCCCAATGCTAAGGTAGTTGGGAGTAAGTGGCTCTTCAAGAAGAAAACGGACATGGATGGCAATGTACACACCTATAAAGCTCGTTTGGTGGCTAAAGGCTTTACCCAAACATATGGTGTTGACTATGAGGAGACCTTTTCTCCTGTAGCTGACATTAGAGCTATTAGGATTCTCATAGCCATAGCTGCACACTATGATTATGAGATTTGGCAGATGGATGTCAAAACCGCCTTTCTGAATGGTCGCCTAGATGAAGACATCTATATGGCGCAGCCTGAGGGGTTTGTGAATCCAGAATTTCCTGACCGTGTATGCAAACTTCAAAGATCCATTTATGGATTGAAGCAAGCATCACGTCAATGGAATAAGAGATTTGATGAGGAAATCAAAAGGTTTGGATTTACTCAAAATCTTGATGAGCCATGTGTGTACCACAAAGCTAGTGGAAGTGATGTGATTTTCCTAGTTCTATATGTTGATGACATATTGATCATAGGTAAAAACATTCCAAGTTTGAATGAGGTGAAAGCCTATCTTGGGAAATATTTTTCCATGAAGGATCTGGGAGAAGCAGCATACATTTTAGGAATCAAGATCTATAGGGATAGATCAAGGCGGTTAATTGGTTTAAGCCAAAGTGCTTACATTGACAAGATATTGAAGAGATTCAATATGCAGAATTCCAAAAAGGGATTTTTGCCAATGCAAGCTGAACATGGCTTGAGTAGCAAAGCTTGTGCTTCAACACCTGAAGAGGTGGAACGCATGAAGAGAATCCCTTATGATTCAGCTGTGGGATCGATTATGTATGCGGTACGATGTACAAGGCCCGATGTGGCATTTGCTCAAAACATTACCAGTCGTTATCAGCAGAACCCAGGTGAACTCCACTGGACTGCTGTGAAACATATTCTCAAGTATTTAAGATCTACGAGAGAAATGTTTTTAGTGTACGGGGGAAATCCAGAAGCAGAACTGTGTGTTACAGGTTACTGCGATGCATCCTGGAAGTGTGATAAAGATGATACGAAGTCTCAGACGGGTTATATCTTTGTCGTCAATGGAGGTGCCGTGGATTGGAAGAGCAAGAAGCAGAGTACTATAGCGATGTCTGCAACAGAAAGTGAGTATATTGCTGCCTCAGAAGCTGCAATGGAAGCAGTCTGGATTAGGAAATTCGTTTCAGGGCTTGGAGTTATGCCCTCAATCGAAAGACCTATAAAAATGTATTGTGACAACTCAGCCGCAATTACATTTGCTAATGAGCCTGGAATCATGAAGGGCACCAGACATTTCCCGATCCGGTATCACTATGTTAGAGAACAAGTGGAGATAGGCGAGATCGAATTACTCAAAGTTCACACAGATGACAACTTAGCAGATCCATTAACGAAGGCTCTACCCGGTGGAAAGCTTAACCAACTTTCTGAAGGCATAGGACTTCGTTTAGCTAATAGTTTCATGCATATCTGTGATTAGTATTTGGATAATGGGATGTTGTAAAACAGTTATTATTTTAATGAAATAAAATAAAATGTTATGTTTATTTATCATTTTCTTAATAATATATCCTATATTTGCATGTTTATATCCGTGAATATATTTATATATTCTAAACTGTCCGTTGTCGGTTAATGATATGGGAATATCATTAAATTAAGACAAATCTGAGTATTGGTAGAATATACTTGAAAGTATATTGATGCGTTGTCATACCAATTTCACATGATATTCAATTTTTTTGAATATAGGACTTATCCCGACTTCATGAGTTTACTTTATGGATCTTGTCATTAAGTAAATCATGTGTATATAGTTATCCTCAGACTTGAGATACCAGATAACTGTCATGCATGTAGTGCATTTCTGTAATTCAATTTAACGCTATACGTAACTGGTAGCTATAAGGATTGTTTTCGGAAGCGTTGCGAAGTGCATGAGTTATGCTCGTAGTCAAGATAGAATTTGTTCCTTCAAATTTATTTGGAGTTTAATACTGCTGGGCCCCTCGTGGGATTAGTAAGATGTTTGTGTGGCCACACCCAATATCTCCCCTGAATGATTCAGAAGATTTGGTAATCTTATTTAATCATAAACAACGAGAAACAGAATTATTAATAAAGAATGACTTAGATCCATATCTTTATTAATGTGGTATTAGAAACAAAAGGATAAGTATGATGAGTTATCATCGAATGGTTTTTCCAGGAGACCACCACCCGAGTTGTACTAGGGGCATTGGCGTGTTGCTAGACGCTAACCAATGTCATTACACTTTTAATAGATTTTCAAGTGGGAGCTGTTAGAGTTAATGGAAAAATATTAATCGTGTATGTCTAGATTCGAACACGGGACCGAGGGATTGCACACTTTACGTATGAATGATCAAGTAAATAATTAATATATATAATTATTGTATATATTAATTATTTGGACACGAAATGATAACTAACGGACGTTAAGTAATTAACGGAATTGACTAACGACCGTTAGGGAATAAAGGAAGGACCGTTAGTGTAATTTGAGGATTAAGAAAGATCTATAACCCATTCCATGGCCTTTGGCCGATCGGCATTAGGGTGTAACAACCCTAATCGACCCATCTTGTTCTCCAAGCAAAGTTCCATTATAAATACAAATTGAAGGGTTATTGTTTCTTTACCTTGTGCATTGCTATAACCCTAAAATTTGTCTTCTCCTTCTCTTGTTCTTAAAACCGGTCGAACTCCTCTCAAGGGTGTCGAACCATAAGTTTTTATTGTTAACAAAATTGTTTTGGTTAACCGAGTTCATTCACTAGCATCAATACTTGATTGGTTATAGTACGTGTGTACAAGAGTTCGGTAATTACTTACTTTAGTAATTCATCTTGGATTGTGAAACAAAAAGGTAAGGGGTTTCATGGTAATCCTATTTGTAGATCAAGTGAAGTGAAGAGAAGATCGATCCATGTTCTTGCTAGGATCTTAAGGTATGTAACTATTTATTATTCGGTAATTCTTTATACGTGTTAAATAAAAGGTCTTGCTTCCGCTACACGTGCTTTGATGTATTTATTTATTTAGATGATTGTCATGCTATTTAAATTCCAACAGAAACACAACTAGAAATTGACAAACATTAAAAATAAGGTGATAAACACATTAACCCAGTATTGGTCTTTTGTATTAAGTGACCTCACACAATTTCACCGTGAACTTAAGGCTATCCACAGTCCAAGGTCACCATGGGTCGGTCGACCGATTTTTGGATCGGTCGTGTAGATTGTGGGATTTGAGTCGAACTCGGTCGTCGGTCATGAAATTGGAGAGAAGGGTCACATTTGTGACCGATATTTCACTCACACAAATTCAAAAATCCTACCGTTAGCTATTTAATTTAAAAAAATAATAATAAAATAAAAAAAAATAAAAATAAAAACTTTTTTTTTTTTTAAATTTTGCCACTTTACAACCTTATAAATACCAACATCAAACACACAATTTCAAACACAATTCAAACAACTTCTCATCCATATGCCCCGAATTTGAATTTCTCGCCGGATTCAAATTTCGAATTAACTGGCATAACACCACCACAAAATCGGGGTATTCGCTTTCGTGTACCCGCTTTTGAATATCCAACACGATTACCACAACTGAATCAAAATCAAAACCCGTTTTACGTTAATCGTCCATATGTCAATCCATATCGTCCTAATATGAATTTTCACCAAGAACCAAGTGGGTCGTCGTATCATCCTAACATGGATTTCTCGTAGCCTTTCCAACCAAATGAAACGTATTCCCCGCTTCGGGGTGTTAATCTTGATATGGATTTGGAGGATTATATGGCAGACTATCCGACTCAACAACACTCGACTCAAAACTATCCGAGTCAAGATGCTTCGATGGGCCAAGGTTCGGGTCACGGTTCGTACCACGGTTCCATGCCTGTTGAAGACGATGACGATGTCGAAGAGACGTCACCCGTCAAACCAAAGAAGCCTTCGAGACGTGCTACAAAGGCGAAGTACTAAGGCAAAAAGCCCGAACCAGTCAAAAGGAACAAAACATGGACAAAGGCGGCAGAGATCGTGCTTTGTAGAGCTTGGGTTCATGTGTCAAAAAATTCTGAGAGAGGAAACGCTATCAACAGGAATGGGTTTTGGGAGGAGGTGATAGCGTACTTTACGAAGGAAACTGGTTCACAAAGGTCGTACGACTCGATCATGACCAAATGGAAGAATAGGATTCGTAGTAGGGTTGGGCAATTTTGTGGTATTATTGATAGTATCAAGGATAATCACGGAAGTGGTGAGAATGATGAAGACGACCTCTCAAAAGCTCTTAGAGAATACCGTGTAATTTACGATCATGAGTTTACATTGAATGAGTGTTGAGAAATTTTGAGGCATCATGATGCTTGGAAGAATTACGAGGTGCCTACTTTCAGAACGAAGAGTCGGAAGAAATCAAAGGGTTCGGAAACCACTTCGGGATCAACACAAGGTCCTTTGAATTTCCAAAACGTGGATGATTCTGATGATGAGGAAGAGACTAGAGAATCACGACCACAAGGTCGTGACGCAGCCAGGAAGAAATCATCCTCCTCCTTTCGTGATCCACAATCATCATTTGTAAGTTCGTTAGCCCAATCCTTTTTCAAGTTCAAGTCGTCAAAACCGGGGAAAAATAAGGACATGGAAGAGGCATACATAAAGTTGAGGGAAAAAGAGCTGGAGATGAAAAGAGAGAAAATTGAGCTTCAAAAACACCAAATGGCATTCATGGCCCAATCAAAACAGGAGCAAGACTTGATTTTCTACAATTTAGCAATCGACCCAAATTTGCCCCCACGACAACTACAAGAACTTTTGGATCTTAAGGCAGCAATCAAGGCACGCTACAACTTAGATTATTAGTTTAAGTTTTTAATAAGTATTGTAATGTTTTTATATTTAATGAATTTTAAATTTGTTGTTTAAAATATTTGAATTAAAATATATATATATATATATATATATATATATATATATATATATATATATATATATATATATATATATTACCGTTTTTTTTCTTTCTAACATATAAATGTTTTTATATTACCGTTTCTTTTTTTTCTTTTTTTTTAATTTATTTATACCCGTTATTTTTTAAATGATCTTGAGGCTCGTCCTTTTTTTAAATGATCTTGAGGCTCGTCCTTGTGTGGTTCGACTGAGAATGAACAAAAATGGGGTCTTTTTTGTGTTTGTAGTGGTTTGCTATTCGGTTTAAGCAAGAAGAAGATGACAAGAAAATTAAAGGTAAGTGTTTGATTCGGTTTGATAAGGAAAGAAGAAAGGGACGAGTTGTGTTTGATTCGGTTTGATAAGGAAAGAAGAAAGGGACGAGTTGTGTTTGTTTTGTGGCTGCATAAGTGAGTAAAGAAAAGTGGGTGGCTGCTAAGTGGCATTAGGTTAGGTTTAAGCAAATGAGTGTTATAAATACGTGAAGTTAGGGTAGTTTAACTTGTGGTTGTAATGTTTGATAATTAATCTATTTAATTCGAAAATTTTGATACATTAATTCTTTATAAGAAATGGATGTTAAACTTTATATAAAAATATTACACATTAAATTTATAAAATTGCATCACACATATATAAAAAAACACGACACACTTTTTTTTACACACTATAAACATAACACACATTTTCATATCCAATTTAGTTTATGTTTAGTATGTGTTTAAATTTGATGTATTGTATTTTTATTTTCATTAAATGAATTTAATTTATTTGTAGATTTGAATAAAAAAAAATAGATAGTCGTGGGGCCCAAATGAGTAAGTTGTGGTATGTTATTGGAAGAGGGGGTTGTAAAGGGAGGTATGTCATGGTGACGTGGCACCCCGTGGGGCCCGAATGAGGAGATTTGCCTTTCCATTACACCTATTGCTCTAAGGGGTGGTTGTAAAGGGAGGTTTGTAATGGTGAGGTGGCACCCCGTGAGACCCAAATGAGTAGTTTTGGGATGCCATGACACCCATTGCTCTTATATATAAAAGTGATAAAGTATGTAGTGGTGAGTGAAGACAAAGGTTGGCTAATTATTTAACTAGTTGGCCACGTTAGTCACGCGGCTTTAAAAGTAGCCGATGAGAAGAGGTTGTGGTGAAACTGGCCGCTATGTGTTTCATTTAACGAGGTGTGGTATATTTTGTAAGGTCAGCTAATCTTTTAGGATGATCGTAAGAGCTTACGACATAGGTAAAAACGCGACCTATGCTGCGAGCCTGCGAGCCACCATACGAGTGGTGACGTCATAGGTGCTCGCGTTGTGGCCACTGCACCCGTTAGGCACCCGTCATCCGTAAGTTACCTTTATTTATTTATTTATTTATTTATTTATTATTTTTTTTCTTCTGAATGCAACAATCATAAAATAAACGGAGAAAAAAAATGGATTTTTCAAATAACTAGCCGTTATATAATTAAAAAAAAGAGAAGGGAAATTTACCAAAATAGTCCTGTCGCCCTACAGCTTGTCACTTTTTAGAACAGAAATAATTTTAATTCGAAAGTAGACCGAGTGACCGGGCGGCTTATACAACATGCTAAGTGTCGGCTTATGAAATTCGACAAGTTTCCGGATGCATGCTAAGTATTCGGCTTATGAACTCGACAAGTGTCCCATTGTACAAGTTGCGCGGTCGCCTGGTCTATTTTTGAATTAAAATTATTTCTGGTCTAAAAAGTGACAAGTCGTAGGGCGAATGGTCTATTTTAGTAAATTTCCATTAAAAAAAGACAAAAATACATCGTTGGTCCCTAAACTTGTCAAAAAACATCGCCTGGCCCAAAACTTGGGATTTTAGTCGCCGTGAGTCCAAAACTTAGGTTTTTGAGGCCGATTGAGTCCCTTATCCCGTAATCCGTTGGTAAACACCGTTATTTGCTGTCTTTTTTGTTTTTAGTTAAGGGCATAACGATCATTTCATATATTTGGATTATTAGTGATATAAATCTTCTCCTCTACTTTTCTTCCACTTTTGGTTACCAAAACATCACAAAAACACACACACACACATACATCATCTTTGGATCAAAATGACTCGAAGAATCACAATCTCAATCATAACAACATGTTGCAGTACGATAAGGGTGATGGCAATGGTGCGTTTGTCGCCAGCAGCTTGGGGGGAGGCCACCGGCAAACATCGCCACCAACCCCTTTGTCGCCAGCGGCATGTGATTTGGAAGCAAGATCAAGCCGATGCGTCATGGGAAGAAGACAAAAGAAAAAATGGAACGTTGGGGGGAATATTTTGACCGTTGGGGGTTTTGATCTTAACTGTTTTAGCAATCAATATAACTAAACAGATCTTAACTGCATAAAAACTTAGTTTAAGTAAACTAAACACAAGTATACCAGAAGATGAAGATGATGAAGAGGGTTTTGATCTTCTAGTGTGTGATCTAGCTGATGCTGCTGATATTTTCTTCTTTACTTCTGCTGCTATTGTTGTTTCAATGGCGGAAGAAAGAAATGATGGGTTTGGTTTTGATGTGATTCAGTTGATTGATTGAGAATATGTAAGTCAAAGTGTTTAATACTAGTAATATTCAGGGGGTGCTTGGGGGTGGGAAAGGAAAAAAAATATCTAATAAATAAAATGAGGCATGATTCCGAATCCTCCCACTGCCAACACTTTAGGCTTCAGAATCCTCCTTTTTTTTCCTACCACATGGCAGTTTGTGATTAGTCGGTGAGAATCCTCCCATAATTCCAAATCTACCACTGCCATCACCCTAATTGCTCTCATAATTTGTAAGTGAACATCCTATTCTTACTTCAATTGATAGTCTTCTTTGATCAATTAGATTACGAAACATGTGACAACTTTAAAACAAGTTGGATAAACATGGCATTTAAACGTGTTAAAAACACTTTTCGACTTGCACAACACAATTAGACAACTTTTTAAACTGGTAACTCATTTTTTACCCAATGCTTTTTTTCTAATGATTTTGCAACACATTATAGTTTTACCTGGTTAAATTAGAATCGAGTACAGAACACAAATAACAAAATCTTCGTCAAACAGATCAATCGTGTTACTGATTTTTCATGTTCCTAAATATATGTGAGCCATTTTAGAATAACAGGTTGGGTCGCTCAGGTAACGCATAAAATGAAGTCATAATTTACGTAGTATGGGTCAAAAGACTCGAGCATCCTATTTAACTAACATTTTCATTCTGAAACACTTCAGTTTAAACTCATCTTAAGATTTGATTTCGATCAAACCAAGAACATCGAAACCTCCTTGTGCTTACCGGTCAGTCACTGCAACATTGAATCAACCTACAGAAACCACATTATCGGAAATATCCACATACAAACTTTGCAAATAACTCGAGTCTCAAGATTTAACAAGCTAATCCTTCGTTATTTTCACTGATCAACTATCACATAAGAATTCACATTTAGTAAGTCCCGAAAAGATAAAGGGAGTCTTGGATTCATTCCATGTTTTCATGTAAAACCATAGATCATGTTTTCACAATTTACACAAAACAAGATTAGTAACCAAAAAACCCTATAACCGAAACCTAAACAAACCACTAACAGGTCAAGACTGTGCAACTTCAGCACCGCCAGAAGCATGGTTGTTGTAGCTACCTGCATAACCGCCGCCATTACCCCTGCCGCCTCTTCCCCTACCACCATGGTGGTTCTTGGATAATAGTTTCCTTGTTGGTCATTGTACTGGTTACGACCATTCTGCCAGGGTGTTGGAATTTAAATAACTTGACAATCAACTAAATAAATAAACACATCAAAGAGCATGTATAGCGGAAGCAAGGATCATTAATTTAACACATATAAAGTATTACCGAATAATAAATAGTTACATACCTTTTGATCCTAGCTAAACAAGGATCTAATCTTCTCTTCACTTCTCTTGATCAAATAAAAGGATTACCGTGAAACCCCTTACTGTTTTGTTTCACAATCCAAGATGTAATAACTAACGTAAGTTATACCCGAGTTCATGTACACACGTACTATAACCAATCAAAGGTTGATGCTAGAGAATGAACACAATTATTAAACCAAAACTATTTTGTTTAATAAACCTTGAATCTGTTATTCAAGAAGGAAGTAAGAATATCTTGCACATACTGTACAATACATATATAAAAGATATCATGTGATATAATAACATGCATAGTACGATGCATAACTTCTATTAGTCAAAGATATGACACTGTACAATTCATGCTAAGAATCACAATTCATAAAGTCGATTGACTTTATAATTATATTTTTCTGTTCATGGCTTGTCGAACAACCAGGTTTAGATATTATATTGTATCGTGCCTTTTGAGGGCTTAAAGGTGTTTATATAGCCTCCAAACTTGTTCTCCAAGTTTGAGTCTAATACCTCCTCAAGTTTCAAAACTCGACACTCAACCCCCTCCTTTATTTACTTCGTGTCCAAATAATTAAAATATATAATAATTATACATATTAATTATTCCTTTGATCATTCATACGTAAAGTGTGCAATCCCTCAGTCCCGGGTTCGATTCTAGTCATACACGATTTAATATTTTTCCAAAACTCTAACAGCTCCCACTTGGAAATCTATTAAAAGGGTAATGACATTGGTTAGCGTCTAGTAACACGCCAATGCCCCTAGTACAACTCGGGGTGGTCTCCTGGAAAAACCACTTGATGATTTATCATCATACTTATCCTTTTGTTTCTAATACTACATTAATAAAGATATGGATCTAAGTCATTCTTTATTAATAATTCTGTTTCTCGTTGTTTTCGATTGAGCAAGATTACCAAATCTTCTGAACATATTCAGGGGAGATCTTGGGTGTGGCCACGCAAACATCTTGTCAACCCTACGAGGGGCCCAGCAGTATTAAACTTCAAACTATTTGAAGGAACAAATTCTATCTTGACTACGAGCATAACTCATGCACTTCGCAACGCTTCCGAAAACAATCCGTATAGCTACCAGTTACATATAGCGTTAAATTGAATAACAGAAATGCACTACATGCATGACAGTTATCTGGCATCTCAAGTCTGAGGATAACTATATACACATGATTTACTTAATGACAAGATACATAAAGTAAACTCATGATGGCGGGATAGGTCCTATACTCAAACATTTTGAATATCATGTGAAATTGGTATGACAACGCATCAATATACTTTCAAGTATATTCTACCAATACTCAGATTTGCCTTAACTTAATGATATTCCCATATCATTAACTGACAACGGACAGTTTATAATATATAAATATATTCAAGGATATAAACATGCAAATATAGGATATATTATTAAGAAAATGATAAACAAAAATAACCATTATTTTTTTTTCATTAAAATAATAACTGTTCAATAACATCCCATTATCCAAACACTAAATAGATCAATGCATGATAATTCTTATTAATGAATTATGCCTCAAGTCATGTCAAACATACTTGCTGACATGACATAACTCAACTAATCTTGATCTATCGGAATTTTGAGAATACTTATTTCAAGAACTTAATAAGTAAATTCTTGTATGTGTGCTATCAATTATCTTGATATTACCACATAATATTTCATGAAATGTGTGACATCCTCAACCACGAATTTATGACAATTAAACTATCCAACCTTTTATAGTTTAAAGTATTCTAATTCTTTAATGTATAATGTAACTATGCTTACATTTAAGCATAACTAGTACTCATGGCCATTAACTAGGATGAAATCCTACCATGACTAGTATTGAGTGTCATCTCAATCTTATTAGCATCATTGTATGCAAACAACAATATGCTCTTTAAAATCCCGTAAACTTTAATATCCAATGTGTAATGTTTGACACCTTCAAATCTTTCAAGATTTGTCGACTATATCAATTACGCAACAATTGCCATATGGTTCATACATGGAATTTAGGAGCTATTCCAGGATGAGGATGTTAATTCTATATCCAACCATATCCAATACACTTAGTTATCTAATAACTTTCAATTAGATATTAATGTTGTCAAATCATCTTTCATCAAGCATGATACAACATATAACATGATGTACATGATAAATCCTTGTGTCAAACTTAGATTTGTTCATGTCATATCTTCTCAAAGATATGTATCTATCTATACTTTCTAATCGTATAATCATGTTTATTAGAATCAATTATTTTACCGCTTATGTTTATAACAATAAACATATATTCCAAGGTTGTATGTTTATTTTCTAAATCTTCACGTGAAGTTTCATTCCAAATTAAGACTTAACATTTAATGCTTATGGAATGTTACTTCATATATGTTATACAACATATATGAGATAAGAAAATAAATTTAACACTCCTACTAGCTTTTAGGAATATTAAGAGATTGCCTCATTTTAATTATAAATCAAAATATAGATTTAATAACTAGACATAAGTATATCACCTAGATGCATGCATTAATCCATTCATAAATGATTGCCCTTTGTATACTTCCAAAGATTATTTGAATTCAAATACTCCTTTCAATTACTTATCGTCCTCGCACAAGTAATTACTCAAGAAAGAGTTTTGATATTCCATTGTTAATTTCATATAAATGAAACTAAGAATGACAATGATAATCTTTATACATTTAATGTGCCTAGAAAGAATTTCAATCACAGTTAATTGCTTAATTAAGTGTGTTTGATAATCTTTTCACACATTAAATATGTATACATATTTGTCCATATGATTTCTAAACAGGAATTTAAATCTATAGAATTTTTATTCCTTTTGAAGAAACTCATCTTCATTCTATAGTGTAACTATAGAGTTCAAGATTAATTAAGTTTCCAAAACTAATTATCTTTATGGACTGCATCTAATCATTCATAGTATGAGTAACTTGCCAAATTCAATATTTGCAATTCATCAACAGGTTTACCATAATCCTGTAACTCATAATCCTCAACATATTATACAAATATTTGAGATATCCTTGCGGATCTATGAATGAGAATTCCATCATCTTGAGATTTAACATTAACATGTTTAATCCTCATTATGACTTTACTAGTGTATTTTAGAAGATCATGTATCTTGTAATTTTATATTTTCAAGATAAAACTCCCACTCGCCTTTTTTAATTTATAGACTATCTATAAACACTTAGCAAGTAGAGCAACACAAAATTGTTCTCTTTTGGGACATTACAAATACACATTGACAGTTCCTCACATTAGTTTGTTAATAACCTACTCAAAAGCAGTTTAACAAATTCTGAACTTCAATTTTTAAGACTTAATGTGATTCATCACATTCCATAATAAATGGTGTCTTATTAATCTTCTAGGTTGGAGTCTAATTGAGTATATACAATGCATACTCAATTTCCTAACCTTGATAACTTTTGGAAGAATAGAAGACATAGTTATCTTTAATCAAACAATATAACAAGAGTTTGATTTTCCTAACTGAACGTACCATAACTATTATGTATTTCATTAGGATTAATATTGTAAGACAATCTTGCAATATGTAAGATAAATATATTTCTTTTGGCTTATCTATTTACCAACTAAGTCAGTTTAATGGTATAATAGAATTTCCAAGCCAATTGCCTGCTATATAACATAAGTACTTTTTGACCAAGTCACTTCATGTCCATGTCTTAACAAGAAGACATAAACTGTTATAATCCCAATTTACGTTCTAAATCATTGATTAACTCAATGACTTCTTGTATATGTTTTAATTAAAAACATAACAAGTTAACGTGTTTCTTAATTATAGGTCTTGTAACAATTAAAAGACTTCGTATTTATATCTTTACAATAAAATATAAATATGCATAACTAAAGTAATCATGAACACCACAATTTGGTTTCAATAGTAATTTCAAGTTAATTTATTACTTCATATATTTATGACATTCCTAGAATACATAAACATTCAAATTTGAAGTAGTATTAGATTACTTCATTTATTTATGTCATTACAATAATACATAAATATTTAGTTTAAAGTAGTCTTATTATCATTATGACACTTGTTCTAATAATTCTCTAATTTAGAAACTTGTAAATTAACATAGTTTCATTACATCAGTTGATCTGCTAGTAATGAAAGTATGTAATTTACCTTGTCATTAATATCTATGTCAATGTCTCACTTACGCTAGATATTAATTCCAAGTGTTCTATTTATTAGATGTGAATAAAAATCACATTAGAACATTAATCTCTTACCATGCAGTCAAGAGAATCATTTAAATCATATTTCTTTGTGTTGTTGCTTGCACACAATTAAGATTTCTCCCAGTTGTGCATGGAACAACATCATGAATCAGATAAACAACACGTCAATCGTTTGTTTATGTGATTAATATGATTGTGTCATAGATATTAGTAGATATAAAATCACCTTGTCAAGTAAGGAAACGTACATGACTATCCTTAAACCACAAGCGTCTATAATTGGAAAGTAATTATCTCAAGACATTCTAGAGATAATCTGGGTTACTACCAAGATAACAAGCTTGTAGCTCCCACTGAATTACAGATCATTACATTAATATATGTTATTCAGTAATTACAACACTATGCTCCCACTGGATTTGACAACATTATAAGGGTTCCATAACCAGTAAAAGCAAATAGTGTGCTAATTACTTTCCTACACATTTGAGTAATCCCATACGTAACAATTACTCAGGTACTAAAGAATGTATTCTACTTTGTAAATGATGAACTATCCATCAATTCAATTAACTTGGAAATAATTGGGCATGCAATTTCTTCCTTAATTTGACTACCATCCCCACAATGGTATATAGCATCTAAAAGTGGTCAAAGCACAACAACTAGATAAAGTGTGCTAGTTTTCCTTTTACCAATTTTTCGGTAACTTGTCTAGCTTCTAATTTAATAACTCATAAAATGTGCAATTTCCTTAACTATTAAAATTTTGCTATGAGTTATTTCTTAGAATTTAGACAATTCTAATTTTTCTATCATACCTTTCTCATTCATGAAAAAGAATAGGATTAAGTCTCACTCTTCTCAAAGAAAGTAGACTAGGTTTATTCTTTTAGTAAAGTTGACTCTAGCCAAAAACCCTTACGGGTGTAGATCAATTTACTACTAAAAGAATGCCCCACGTTTACGGTTTTAACGTTGCATTAATACATTAAAAGAATTTACAAAATTCAATATTAGTATTTTCGATAATACAATTTTCCAAGAAAAGAAAACTACCCAGGAAATATAAAATAACCATTTAATTTTCTTGAAAACTAGGATCCAACTTTCCATAGTTCCACCACATCAGTTGATCTGCTAGCAGTGAAAGTACAAAAGAGTAATCGGCAAAACAATTTCCGACTCCTAGATCTTTATGGGAATTACATTTGCCAAACAATTTGCAATGTAAGCATGTTTCTTCCCATCTCATGCTTTAAGTCTCAAGGTCTCACTTATAACTTAATTAAGTCGTCTAATTTAGAAACTTGTAAATTCACATAGATCCATTACATTCAGTTGATCTGCTAGTAATGAAAATATGTAATTTACCTTGTCATTAATATCTATGTCAAGGTCTCACTTACGCTAGATATTAACTCCAAGTGTCTCTTATAATTAGATAGCATGGACTTAAATTTTTAGGGTATTTATTTTGATGTTATAATCAAAATATGTACAAAGATGCATGCACTCATCTTTGTATCATAAGTTTTCAAAACTATTTTAATTACCAATTTGCTAAGAGTTAAATCAACAAGGTTTTAATTGAGGCGTTGAGTGACTTACAACTTTGCCTTAAGATGCTTCGTACATATAATAGTTGTACTTGGTAAGTCTAATTTGACGCATAGGCGAGCGGAGAGACAGAATGGAGTCTCTTTAAGGCCACAATTTAATGCGAAACCAACCTTATACCCACTTTATAGTTTGTCAACATTAGGTCCGCCGCTTCGACCATTTGTACAGTTGCATCAATCAATTAAAAGTTTATGATTCTAAGTCTTATAAAATTATGTTGTAAATTATTAAATTGCTAGTCTCGCCTGGGAGCAAATTACCGTGCGAAGCGAACCACTGTCGGCACATAAGACTTGGCAATAAATAATTTACCACATCAAGGTTTCATATTTATTAGGTCTATTTATTTTTTATACCAAAAATCACCCTCTTTTTGCTTACAATTCAAGAACAATTTAAACAAAAAAGACAAGTAATTTAACAAAAAATAAATAAACACTCAATAATGCATATAATCTTAACTATTAAATCATATAGCCACATGCAAACCTTTTGATAAATCCTTTTAATAATCTCTATGTGAATTATTATGTATATAATTAATAAAACTCTCATTGGTTTTCGAGCGCATTGTACCCAATGGACCACAGACACCAACAATTGGCCGCGTAAGCTTTAATAATTATATACCACGTTGCACATAACTGATTCATTAATTAAATAATTAGGTTTTCCCTAATTTTAGATTTATCTAAACATGTAGCACATAAAACAAACCCTAATCGATGAATACCTTGCATGAAGCATCATGAATTAACCAGGAACGTAACCCTTTATTCAAATAAACGCATAAACATAACATGTCCTAATTTAGGGTTACAAAACTAACTTTTTAATAAAAGAAGGGTCGAACCCCCCCCCCCCCCCCCAAATTGTGTACGATTTATATTTTTATGTTCTAAACTTAACACAAATCGATTAACATGTAAATCCAAATCAAGATTCGATTTTTATTATACGTTTAGGTAATAACAATTACATGTTAAATTGGCTCGTGATGCCACTGTTGGAATTTAAATAACTTGAAAATCAACTAAATAAATAAACACATCAAAGAGCATGTATAGCGGAAGCAAGGATCATTAATTTAACACATATAAAGTATTACCGAATAATAAATAGTTACATACCTTTTGATTCTAGCTAAACAAGGATCTAATCTTCTCTTCACTTCTCTTGATCAAATAAAAGGATTACCGTGAAACCCCTTACCGTTTTGTTTCACAATCCAAGATGTAATAACTAAAGTAAGTTATATCCGAGTTCATGTACACACGTACTATAACCAATCAAAGGTTGATGCTAGTGAATGAACACAATTATTAAACCAAAACTATTTTGTTCAATAAACCTTGAATCTATTATTCAAGAAGGAAGTAAGAATATCTTGCACATACTGTACAATACATATATAAAAGATATCATGTGATATAATAACATGCATAGTACGATGCATAACTTCTTTTAGTCAAAGATATGACACTGTACAATTCATGCTAAGAATCACAATTCATAAAGTCGATTGACTTTATAATTATATTTTTCTGTTCATGGCTTGTCGAACAACCAGGTTTAGATATTATATTGTATCGTGCCTTTTGAGGGCTTAAGGGTGTTTATATAGCCTCCAAACTTGTTCTCCAAGTTTGAGTCTAATACCTCCTCAAGTTTCAAAACTCGACACTCAACCCCCTCCTTTATTTACTTCGTGTCCAAATAATTAAAATATATAATAATTGTACATATTAATTATTCCTTTGATCATTCATACGTAAAGTGTGCAATCCCCCAGTCCCGGGTTCGATTCTAGTCATACATGATTTAATATTTTTCCAAAACTCTAACACAGGGTCCACCTCTTCTGCCACTTCTACCACCTCGCACATTTCCGTAACCTCTACCGTTACCTCGACCACCAACGTTGCGACCACCACCTCTTTGATTCTGGTGGGTCCGTCGAGTGGATCCATCTGTACCAGAGTTTCTAGGGAGTTTTCAGCTTCAGGCTCGCCCTGCCAACAAAAAATTTATTAGAGGGTTGACTAAATGAGTAATAAGTAAAAAAAAAAAAGTTTTTACTGTAGAGAAAGCTGTGTCCACCAGACTCTACACAAACACCCATTTGTCTTGTTTTTTTAGCATGAATCAAACAGCTACGTTATTTCATCACAGAGTCTAATTCTTAAAACATAGAGATTAAGAAGATTGTTTGCAAATTAAAACTACATTTAGGTGTCTTTGGACAAGTCCCAAATGTGAACTTTGGCCTGTTGATTTTTACTGGCCTGATAAGTTAGAAAAGACGTATATAGCTCAAACTGGCTTGTTTGCCTACAAAAACAGAAAGAAAGCAGTACTTTGGGATAAGAGCTAATTCCCAAAATGGTAGTTTAAAAAAACTTTTTTAAAAAAATAGTAGAAAAATAATGGCTTTTCCCAAAAAGGTCATGTGCGAATGTGCGACTCCATCCAATGTGCGACACATGTCCACTTATTTAATATTAAAGTACAACGGGTAGGTGGGACTTTGACTTTGAATTTCTGCTTAAATGACAAATATACCCTTCTCTTAAATATAAATAAATACCAATTTCACATTCGCACATTTGCACGTTCACACATTCGCACATAACCAAAATACCCTCTTTTAAATGTGCGAATGTGCGAGTCTTATTTTTTTTTACCATCATCATTTATTCTGGCAACACCCATTTATTCCGGCCAACAGATCTAACAAAATCAAAGAAACAAGACCAAATTGTTATTATGTTTTTTCAGAATATATCCTTATACAAATTACAAGTTTCCATATACAAATTAGATTTGAATCTTTAATCTGAATCTTATGTATTTATTAGTTTAAAAGCCAATGGAACTCATTTATTTGTTTCATCGCACCATTTATAATTTGAAAAGCAGCCATTTATCAACCCTAATAGAGCAGCCATTTATCCCCTTATACATCAACATCTTTTCTTCTTCCCCTTATACATCAACATCTTCTTCCCCTTATACATCGCACCATTTATCAACCCTAATAAAGCAGTCGCAACAACTAATCTACGACTGCCATTGACTTGTTCTTAAACACCGCTTGGTCTTGTGAATATTAGGATTTGTTTGTTCATTTTTTCTGGGTTTGTGATTTAATTTTTGAGTGTCAATTTGGTGATGGTGAATCTGTGATGAAGATGGATCTATTGTTTTAGATCCGGATCTTAGTTTTTGTTTGTAGAGTGATAGAATTTAGGCTTATCATCTTTTGATGGTATAGATGATGGATCGATTATAATTTTTGTTTACAGAGTGATTTAATTTTTGTTTGTGAAGATGATAGATCGATTATAATTTTTGTGAGATGGTATAGATCTGGGTTTTTGTTTTGGAATGAAGATAGAGTTTGTGATGGTGATGGTTTTGTGTGGTGATGAGGAGATGGGGGTATTATAGTCTTTTAACAACTTTAATAATAAGACAAAAAATAGAATATCCCACCTACCAATGTACTTTATTATTAAAAAATAGGAAACGTGTCGCACATCTAATGTAGTCGCACATTCGCAAATGACCTTTTTGGGAAAGGGCATTATTTTTGTACTATTTTTTGAAAAAAAGTTTTTTTTAAGTACCTTTTTCGGAATTAGCTCTTGGGATAATCATCAACTGGACTAAATTGGTTATCATAAGTCTCGTTTCTTTGGAAATCAGTAGCATTGTCTTCCTGCAGAACAATCAACCATTAAAAACTTGAAAGTTATGATTATGATGATGATGATGATGATGATGATGAGAGGCTGTATTAGATGATGAGTGTAAGATATGAGAGATGAAGTGTGTGTGTGTGATGTTTAGTAATCAAAACGGGAAGGAAAGTCGAAGAAACATATGAAATGACTTTTATGCCATTAACTAAAAACGAAAAAAGACAGCAAACAACGGTGTTGACCAACGGATTACGGGATAAGGGACTCAATTGGCCTCAAAAACCCAAGTTTTGGACTCATGGCAACTAAAATCCCAAGTTTTGGGCCCAAATGATGTTTTTTTTTGACAAGTTTAGGGACCAACGGTGTATTTTTGTCTTAAAAAAACTCATATTTTTCAATTTTTTCTCTTTAAAATCCTATAAATACTCTTTGTTTATGCCATTTTAGCGCACACTTATCTTTTCAACACAATATACTTTATACCTTGAAAATATACATTTATATTTAATATAGGTATAAATCCCAATTATGAGCATTACAATAATTACTGTCAAAAGATCTGTTAGCTTTATAAGTGGTGATTATTAGTAGTTTACGAGCCTTGTAACTTGTGTAATACATTATTAGTCCATTAAGCCCATGGGCCAAGCTATTGTGGCCTATTTTGTATGTATATATACCCCCTCCCATGTATGGGAGGTGTGAGAGTTCAATCATAATCTACACATTCTCATAAGATTGATTTCTCCTACATCACTAGATACTTTATCTCTATACTCGCTCTTTGTTAGCCTTAAATGTGACGTTATTTACGGGATTTACACTATCTATCATTAGCCAAACACGCAAGGAGTAGAATAGACAAGTTGTATAAGTTAGGGCGTGTATGGGCTATAAATACCCTCCTAGACTTCACTAGGAGGTTGAGACTCTCATTTGTATTGTGTGTGTTTGGTTCTTTTCTCTCTAATAAACACACACTCTTTCCTTTTCTCTCACTACTTTCTCTCTCTAACTCTATCATGTCTTTTACATATTTTGAGTCTCCCGACCTCCTGAAGGTGTTTCTTGATGCTAACAAATGGTACCAGAGCGCCTCAGGGATGATTCGTGGTTTGTTTGTGTTAAAAATATTGGTTTTGAAAACAAAAGACATTTTTTTTGTTCGCAAAACATACTGTTTGAATAAAAAAAAATTAAAAAATTATCTTTTTGGTTCGTATTGTTTCAGTTGCAAAGATATATTAAAAGAGTTTTGATAAATGGACCTAATTAGTAGACATAATATTAGGCATAACTCTCTAATTGGAACACTTGTCATCCTTTTAATAATTCAGTTGACTTTATTATGTTATTCCCAATCTACCCATAGACCATAGTAAATAAATTCTTAGTTTTCAGCAGTTTTTATATCTATCAGTAAAATGTTCTGATCTTTTATTTATGTTTTTGTTTCTCTTCTTTACGAACAAACTCATGAATCTTTGAAACATTTTTAGATCCGGTTCCACCAGAAACATGAATTTTTTTACATTGTTTTCTCACTTGTCTCCATGCATTTAAAAATAAGATAACATGAACACTAAATGGCGCTTGTTAATCACCATCCACTATATCGTATAGTCCCCAATTAATTTGATAACTAATGATACTACAGAGCATAAAATAACAGTTATAGCCCAAAAGGCCAAAACCCACGTATTATAATCATAAGTATATTGTAAATACATGTTTACAATACAATATAACCACCATCAATTGATAAAGAATAACATGTACCGGATCTTGTTATAAAGGGGATTATTTTTCAAAGAAGGGTTAAGAGATTTTGGAGTTATCAAAATATGAGCCCAATAGCAGAAACCTAGAAAAATGGTGGCACAAGTGAGAGCGGCATATAGTTGCGATGAAGGGGGAGATGAGAATGAAAGGCAAGATTCATTAGAGTTAGGAAGGATAAAGATAATACATTAACTATTTTATTTATGTTTTTGAAAGGGTAAATTAGACATAATAAAAAAATACGTATTTTAGATTATTAAACTCAAACACGTGTCATCAAACTATACTTAGGTCTGCTTTTAGGTCCAACTTATTAGGCCTACTTATCATTTTTCATTATTAAAAATCTTTCCATTATATATATATCTAAACCCCAGGAGTTGGGTTGGGCCTAATGTTGGTTTAACAAAATAATTACAACAATGTTTGTGGTCTACATTCTTTTGGTTACTGTTATTCCAACTGTTCATTGGGTTAACAAATTAATTAAAAGTAACTAATTACAAAGTGTGTGGCTATATTGTTGGGAGTCACTGTTATAACAACTATTCATCCATTAACCTACAAAAAATGATCACTGTAGCAGCATGTATTCAAGCTCGGATACCATAAAACTCTACAAATGATCACTGTAACTATAGCATAAACTGGCCATTTGCTAAAACCTTCCTTCTCCCATTCATCTTGACAGAAAAACACACACACAGACACACATCTTATCTTCTACAAAGTAAACACACCGTACTCATCTAACCCATATACAAAACCAACCGGCACATCCAAAACACGGTTTCGAATCAAGATTGATGATCAAAAAACACCATTCACTCACACACACACACACACACACACACACACACTTTTTTATGTGATTCGACGAAACCCACAAAGAAGGATCAATTTCTTAGATCCGATGAGAGGCAGAGGTGGCGTTTGAATCAGCTTTCATATCCCAAAAAAAAAGAGAAGAAGGAAAAAAAAAACAGCAGGTAATTTTTTTTTTGTTTTATAAAAAAGTTTGCATTTTTATTTATGGGTTGTGTTTAATTGCAGATTCAGCCTATTTTGATGACATTCAAGGATTACAAAGAAGGCTGAAGTAAAAAAGAAGGTTTGATTTACAATCATGTGTATTTGTTATTTTCATGTTTTTTTGGCCTGTTTATTTCTTATGTGGTGATAATATGTGTTGGTGTTTTTAGGCATTTTAGTACTATTATTGACTGAAATGGATGTGGGATTGAAAGATGAAATGGAGGCCGAGATGGGTGTGTTTTGGTACTGAAATGAGATGTGTAAACTTCTGAAAACATGTAGTCATAATATAAAGAAACACACATTCTAATATAATTTTGTTCTATCTCTCTTTATCAATATAATTTCATTTTGGACATATACAAATCTTTTTACCTATGCATTAGAATATAGGCTAAGACCAACGGTATGTTACCACATTACTTCTGTTTGTCAAGGTATTATAAGATTCGCCTTTTGCTGGAAAATTGCGAAATAGTATAAATTGTGGCTTATTTAGGATTAACCAACTTTTTTGATATCTGTTAAATGAGACCACAGAAATTTTGGGCTCTATATATTATGTTACACAAACTTATGTTACTTTTCAGATGTATCAGCCATTATAGAGGTCACTAGGAAGCTGCCTCTGCACTTTCGCGTGCCTTTATAGAACTGAAGCACCTGCAATGCAGCATCGCCTGAAGCCGCTGGCAAAAGTTAGGAAAAGGTTAGCTTTTTCATATTTTCAGTATTTTATCTTTTTTAACATTACACATCAACCTGAACCTAACCTAAATTAACACCCTCCATACAGCCTGTGGATATAATTGTTATCCAGGGTATCATTTAAGCAAACCACCAGGGAATCAGTTAGTAAACTGACATGTGTAAGATGCTTGCCACTACACAAGAAATAGAATACAAATACGACAAACGGTAGACATCCTTTTTTTATTTTATTTTTTTAAAATTTTTTTCAGCTGTTTTTATACAGGATTGAACTAAATTACATAAATTACTTTTACTCGCAGACAATATTTTAATGTGTTGCCATAAGAGAGTATCAAAGATTATGATACGAGAAAGAAAAAACGGAATGCAGAAAGAATTGGAAGCTACAAATTCCAATATTAACTCTCGAATCCGAATACCAATTCTCTTTTTTTCGATCTAAATTTGATATGTTTAGTTACTTCTGATATTATATGGGTGATGTCCAGGGATACAATGAAGGTGGTATGATGCAAGATGACAATTTCGAGTATCAAGAACATAGTAGTATGGCAGAAGAAGATGGTTTCAAGCAACAAGAAGGAGGGGTGGTTTAGGTATAATGCGTCCACTTGGTGAAACATTGATGAAAGTCAGCTCCAAATATAGTACACTTTCTATACACATATCTTTCTAAGGTTCCTGATTTTGGTGGTGATTTCTTATTGCCATTTTCTTTTTCTTTTTCTTTTATAGGGTTTGTCATCAGATTTTTGTAGTGTAGAAGACCAAGTGACATGAAGGTTGCGAATTTGAGTTGGATTTGCGGAATAATGGTAACTGCTTATTTGGATTCTTTTTCGTGATGATTATGCCAGTAATGGTTCAATTAATGAATTTTGGAAAAGAGGTTGAAAATCGGAATCGAGTTTTTTTGTCTAATGGTATTTCCTTATTTGAGATTAAAGCTGTTAACTTTATTTAAAGTTTTAGGATTTTGTTGCATGAATGATTGTGAAAAGTGATAAATAGTAGAAGATTGAATTCTAGAATCTGATTCATGATGCTAGCAAATTATAAAGTTCTTAACTTTGTAAATAATAGTTTGCGTTGTACTAGTTTTTCTAATGTGCTGTAACAGATACTAATCAAACGGCAGAGAAGAAATCTATTTCCCCGTGTCCTAGCGGCTATAGAATCATATGAGCTGTGGCTAAGCTTATGTCTTTTGGTGCCAAGCATGGATCAACGCTGCAACTTAATAGCACGGGTACATATATACAGCCTCAACAGTGATGGTAGTGGATACTTCATTAACTACGATATATGAAAGTCTGTTCGCGTAACCTTAATTCTACTGTCACTGTCATTGCAGGTACAAATGCAGAATCAAGAAACCTTCTCACTTCCCATGCCTCCAACAGTAGCCGTGATCTTTCGGTTGGACCAAGTGATACTTTTCATAAAAATAATACAGTAAGTAACTTTATTATAGAAATTCGAAATTGCTTCACTTCAAAGGGTTTTTAGAATGACTAATTCTGAAATGGTTTTGCCGTTAAAAGTAAATAATTTTAGTGTAACATAAACAATGTTAATACTCTAGCACACAATGTTAATACTCTGATATACTCTAGCACGTGTGCCACATATGGGGAACCTGAAAAGATGCCAATTACACAAGAAACTCCTCAGGTACCATGGCCCATGGGAATATAAGTGGCAAAAGGGGCGGGTTGGGCAAATGGCAAAAGACTCAAAACATGTTGAGACAACATGAGGTTCTTTCTTTAGGTTGGTTTGACACAAACCACGTTGGGGAAAAAATTAATTTGGGTGAATTTGCTCATTCTGTTGATTATACTCGCTTGACCTATCTTAATTCGAATCGACCCCTTTATAAGTAGACGGTTCAGTTAAAACGCTGTTGGGTGCAATATGTGGTAGTACCTTTTATAACTCCAAATTCTAATGTTGTGTATTCCAGAACCCAATAAATCCCTACGGAAAAGCCAAAAAGATATCAGAAGATATCATTCAGGACTTCCATAAAAATTCAGACATGGCAGTCATGATTTTAAGGTTGGTGATTTTGTATCTGGATATACAAAACCTCCCTAATTATCCGTCCCAATAATGAAGAAATATCTAATTTAGCACTTAATTAATCAAAAATGATTTGACTATTTATCTGATATCAGAAATGTCCTTTAAACATTCCAGATACTTCAATGTGATTGGCTCAGATCCGGAAGGAAGATTAGGTGAAGCACCGAGACCAGAATTACGTGAACATGGAAGAATTTCAGGTGCATGCTTTGATGCAGCCCGTGGGATTACCAATGGGCTAAAGGTAACTTTTTGGCGAAACCATACCCAAGGGACACAAACTATATAATTTATTAATAATTTGAGGCGGATGTTATTTAGAAAATGAAAATCTAGCTGAGAACAATCTGTGTGATTTAGGTTCGAGGAACAGACTATAAAACCGCAGATGGAACTTGCATACGGGACTACATTAATGTTCCTATAATGACTTTCTCCTAAATTTAAATCATTGTTGATTTCTTGCCAATGACTGATTTCCTGCAAACCAATTGGAGGCAATACGAAGATAATACCTGCAACTGTGCTGGCTATTGCAACTTCAGACATCTAAAGACGCTTCGCAAGTTAGGTTTTGTGTAAAGAGACTGCTTCCAAGGAAGACCTCCGGCAAATAGAGTATAAACTGTTAAATTGAAGGATTTTTATTTTATTTTTATTTTTTTTAATTTTTTTTAATCACAATTAAATGGGGTTACAGATGTTTGAATATTGATAATTTTCCTAATGTATTTTGGCTACTATTATATGTCTATGGTATCATTTTTATTAATGAAAACTCTTTTGCACAACATAGCTGCAAAAAACTAATGTGAATTTACCCCGTCGCAACGCGCGGGCTACCCAGCTCGTTTGCAAGATTCCTTTTCTTGTGCAAAAAGATCACGTGAGTTTTAGTATCATCATCATGATTCATTATTTACTACTTAGTTTAAAAAAGGAATCAATTTTTGCGAAGAAAATAATATACGAAATTAAAAATTGTTTTTTAGTGTGTTGCAAAAGGTTGTGATACCTTAAAAATTGAGGGTTTTGATGTGACACCTAATTCTGCAAGACTTTTTCTTTGTAAGATTTGTTGTGATAGCAAGGGTTTTGTTGTGACACCTAATTTTGCAAGACTTTTCCCTGCAAGATTTTGTTGTGATAGCAAGGGTTTTGTTGTAATACTTGTTGCAAGGGTGTTGTTGTGATACCAAATCTTAAAAGACTTTTGTTACCCACTATTTTATAAAAAGAAACTCAACCAAAATTTTTACAAATTCTTGCGAGACTTTCTTTGCGATACCATCTTAAGATATTCTTGCGACACCACTTTATGAGACTTTCTTGTGATAGTAACTTTACGAGACTTTCTTGTGATAGCAACTTTACAATACTTTCTTGTGATAGCAACTTTACGACACTTTCTTGTGATACCTTCTTTGCTAGACTTTTGTTACTCACGTTTTTCTAAAACGTTACTCTCGCAAAATATCAAGAAAATCTTACGAGCCTAAAGTTTAATTGATCTTATCCTTAAGAGATCTCTTACGATACAAAGACACAACAAATACTCCAAGACTATTAATGAACAAACACATTAATCAAAACACAATTAAAACAACATTCAAAACAAACATTCAACACTTCACTTAAACGATCCTTATCAAGATTCACTTTAAACGTCAAAGGCTAGTTTTTGAATTGAAACGTTTATGTGACTACGGGTTTTTACTCTATACTACGGGATTGGAAATGATGTTGTATTTCGCAAGTTCGTGCACTTATGCATCTTCGTTTCTTTCTTTTTACTGCACGAAGATGACTTGTTTGGGCATTTATTGTTCGTGATGAAGACTTGGCTATCTACTTATTTTTGTGTCTCTTCTCTATATACACAAAGTAACTATTACTTTAAGGAGTCACGTTGTAATGCTCAGTGTCTCACGTAGTTGAGGATAGGTCAAGTGGCTGGATACTATTATATTGGGTTATATTGTATACACCGTTCAGAGTCATGAGTTTTTAGCACAAGTATAAGTTGAGGGATTTGTGTAATATACTTCATCAAGAGATCATGGTACATGGTTATTTCTCCAGATGTGGTCACTACTATTAGCCGACAGAATTGATAAGGGGGTCGGAAAAGAGTTAAGAAAAAGAGGAGAATAGTGAAAAAGGATTCTTATCAGCAGTTGATTCTCACGGGATTTTTTTAAGCGTTGAATTTTATGGTGCTTTGCACTTGATCGTTTTCGTCAACACATGATCGTTTATAGTCTTTAGCACAATTGTTCAAAGTTTTTCAGCAATGTTCAAAACGTTTCAAATTGTGCTTAAGACAAGATCGAGTATGTGGGCGTACACGTTTTCATGATAATTACGATAGACCACAACCATCAGGGGGAAGAAGTAGTGTACGTGGTGACGTAGTGTACGTGCTTTGAGTTTATCGGGTCAATGAAGAAGGGCTATAGGCATATATACCATTGATTTTTCTGCTAGATTCGCGCTGGGCATCATTATTTCGGCTTCGTGATTTGGTTAGTGTGAAGTACTTGCATACGTGAGAAGATCTTGTTGATTTCTTGCATGTCACCCTAAAGAACATTCTGCACTTCATTGAGAACATAAGAAATAGTGTACTCATAGTGGAATTTATCTAATATTTTGGACATTGGTCGTATGGATTCGTGCCAAGTATGCAGGATACTTGTTGAGGAATTTATTGGGTAAATGAACATTGGTTGGATAAATTCGTGCAGGGTATTATTATTCAACTTCATTTATGTGCTTGAAAGTTTATCTCTATGAAGAAGACAAAGAAGCTTGCCATGTGTACTACAGTATCTACAACAGTTTCCGCTGCTACATCAAAGTCAAAGATATGGCATCTTCTACACTTCGGTTGTGCATTCAAAGTCAAGATAGATGATATGTGCACAACAAGTTTCGAATCTGCTGAAGACGGTTGTCAGTTTGGGGGAAGTCGATTCAGAAACTTCGCCAAAAAGAAGATTATAAAGAAACTTCTAAAGACATGGTGTATGAACTGGGGGGAAGTTAATCCAGTTCATATTTTTTACAGTGTTTCGTCTACAAGTAATGAAGAAGAAGAAGCAAGCTTGATCAAGATTCTAGAAGATCAAGATTTGTCATGTCATCCTTGAAGCTCCTGTATTTAACGTTTATTTTACTTGTAGGAATCATTGTAAGTAATTTCCGTATGTGATCACATTGGGGGAAGATTGTTAGCCTTAAATGTGACGACATTTACAGGATTTACACTAGCTCATTAGCCAAACACGCAAGGACTAGAATATACAAGTTGTATAAGTTAGGGCGTGTATGGGCTCTAAATACCCTCCTAGACTTCACTAGGAGGGTGAGACTCTCATTTGTATTGTGTGTGTTTGGTTCTTTTCTCTCTAATAAACACACTCTCTTTCCTTTTGTTGGGAATTAAATATTCTGAAGTTTAAGTATCGGGAAAATCTCTTAAGTGATTAAATCTGGTAGCAGTAGAGTTAAGTCTGGTGAATTCCAAAGTTAAGTCTGCTGGTTATCTGCTGGTTAAAGTCTGGTCGTTGAAGTTAAGTCTGGTGGTTAAGTCAAGTGTTAATTCTGGTGACTATCAGAGTTAATTCTGGTTGATGAAGATATTAAGTCTGGTTGACTAAAAGTCAATAATACACGGTAGATAATATCTTACCCCATGTGCTCAGTCTTTATCTTATTCTCTTAGATAACAAGTTGTGTACACAAATACATGTTGTATCCTATGTACTGACACAAATAAGATAAGCTAGCAAGTTGTTTTGTCAAGTCTTAACTTTAATGTAAAGATCTTTCTTATGTTATAAAAGAAAGATCTTAGTCTAGAGATAAGTATGTGTGTTAAACTTATAGTGAAAAATATATCTCTCAAGAACATATAACAAAAACAATATCACAAGTTAGAAAAACTTAAGATTCAAGGTTGTAACCCTAGTGATAATTCAAGATCACTCGTATTATTATCATTAATAATATTGAATCGTTTGGTGTTAATCTTTCATTGTTCCTTGTTCAAAAACAAACACAACTGTTCCATTTCCATAACCAAAAAACCTTCTAAGTGTGATTAAGTAAATTCCGTGTACTTAATCATATTAACTCAATATATCATACACACAAAGTCACAAGGTTTAACCACCTTAACCGTGTGTCCAATCCTAACACCTTTTCTCTCACTACTTTATCTCTCTAAGTCTATCATGTCTTTTACATATTTTGAGTCTCCCCGACCTCCTGTAGGTGTTTCTTGATACTAACACTCTCTAAAACCTTTATTGTTATTATGTGATTCTTGATACCATATGGTGACCTACAATTGTCTTTGTAAATTTGTACTCAGTTAATTCTGGTGATTACTCAGTTAATTCTGGTGATTACTCAATTAAGTCTGGTAGTTAAATTGTTGTATGTACTGTTGTCTTTGTAAATTTGTACTAGCTATTAATTTTAATTTGTGTTATTCATACAGTTAGTCCTATGATTATTCTAATACAAGACAAGTACTTTGTACATTGTTCTTTTGGTTTTAGACTAACAATTTCAGGTATGATCATGTGAACACAAACGGATGTTTCAAGTGAAATGGAGGCAGCAGAAATGATAATATTAGTTGCTTACATATTAGGTTTATGATGGACTGAGTTTGGGAATTTAAAACTCCTTAAAACTTCTTTCTTGAAATCTAAGTATGAAATTTCACATTGAATTGATGACTTAGTTGGTCAGATAGTAACTGACTCAACTCACTTTCTATCATTTTATACTTTCAAGTATAATGTGTTAATCTAAGGATATCTGATAGAAAGAACAACTAGTAAAAGTGAATCTAACACTTGTGTTAGAGGTAACAATTACTATGAGCTGGAAAACCTGTCAGGAAAACTCTTTGAATGAGTTTATCTGCACACAGGCAATTATTTATAACTGAAAACATTGGTTCTCACACAACCAGAGGTTGCTTTAAAACCGAAATTTTGATTAAGTGTCTGTTATACATTTAATCCCTTCAAAATGGTTGAAAGCAGTATGATTTTTCAACTCTAAAATCATGAACATACTGCTAAGTCAAACAATTTCTTAAACAAGGATTTTCAAAGGATTCAAAAAAACCATCCATTGATGGACCATGAGTCAAATGTCCAATGAATCACCTCTCATAGGAGTTAACACACCTAGAAGTGATGAGGGCAGCAACTTAAACTCTTAAGGAATTGATGGCTTCATGTACAACATTGTCTGAAAACAAGTTCACATTGGTAGATCAGATAATGATGGGATGATGGTGAGAGATCTTCCAAACAGGGGAGGATAAAATTTTATTTGCTTCAGGGGAGGAAATAAAAGCCCAAGAAAGGAAGACAAACCCAATGTAAGGGAGGAAAAGACAAGAGCATACAAGATGATGACATGGAGGTTGAAAATGACAAGAACATTCCAAAGTAGAAAGTTCTATCTAGGTCAAACGAAGAAAAGTTTCAATTTCAGTTTACCACGTTTGTTCATCACTTGCAAAGGCATGCTGATAGATGATTTCACTTGTTGAAACAAGCATCCAAGATACACATCACCATTGCCTCTTATAATTCCTCCATCCAAGGAAATTACACTATCTTTTAGGTAAATGTTTGAAGTCTAAAGATGTGTGTATGATATTGTTGAAGTCAAAGATCAGAAAGCAGATGAGTTACTGAGATAGATATTAATCTTTCAGAATAAAAGAAAGTTCAGTCCAAGGGTCTGACTATGAAGTGTTTGAAAGATCTTCACAATCCATAATTTAATTCAGAAACATGTTGAAATGGATTCACATGTTTAGGGGAGGATTGTTGGGAATTAAATATTCTGAAGTTTAAGTATCGGGAAAATCTCTTAAGTGATTAAATCTGGTAGCAGTAGAGTTAAGTCTGGTGAATTCCAAAGTTAAGTTTGCTGGTTATCTGCTGGTTAAAGTCTGGTCGTTGAAGTTAAGTCTGGTGGTTAAGTCAAGTGTTAATTCTGGTGACTATCAGAGTTAATTCTGGTTGATGAAGATATTAAGTCTGGTTGACTAAAAGTCAATAATACACGGTAGATAATATCTTACCCCATGTGCTCAGTCTTTATCTTATTCTCTTAGATAACAAGTTGTGTACACAAATACATGTTGTATCCTATGTACTGACACAAATAAGATAAGCTAGCAAGTTGTTTTGTCAAGTCTTAACTTTAATGTAAAGATCTTTCTTATGTTATAAAAGAAAGATCTTAGTCTAGAGATAAGTATGTGTGTTAAACTTATAGTGAAAAATATATCTCTCAAGAACATATAACAAAAACAATATCACAAGTTAGAAAAACTTAAGATTCAAGGTTGTAACCCTAGTGATAATTCAAGATCACTCGTATTATTATCATTAATAATATTGAATCGTTTGGTGTTAATCTTTCATTGTTCCTTGTTCAAAAACAAACACAACTGTTCCATTTCCATAACCAAAAAACCTTCTAAGTGTGATTAAGTAAATTCCGTGTACTTAATCATATTAACTCAATATATCATACACACAAAGTCACAAGGTTTAACCACCTTAACCGTGTGTCCAATCCTAACACCTTTTCTCTCACTACTTTATCTCTCTAAGTCTATCATGTCTTTTACATATTTTGAGTCTCCCCGACCTCCTGTAGGTGTTTCTTGATACTAACACTCTCTAAAACCTTTATTGTTATTATGTGATTCTTGATACCATATGGTGACCTACAATTGTCTTTGTAAATTTGTACTCAGTTAATTCTGGTGATTACTCAGTTAATTCTGGTGATTACTCAATTAAGTCTGGTAGTTAAATTGTTGTATGTACTGTTGTCTTTGTAAATTTGTACTAGCTATTAATTTTAATTTGTGTTATTCATACAGTTAGTCCTATGATTATTCTAATACAAGACAAGTACTTTGTACATTGTTCTTTTGGTTTTAGACTAACAATTTCAGGTATGATCATGTGAACACAAACGGATGTTTCAAGTGAAATGGAGGCAGCAGAAATGATAATATTAGTTGCTTACATATTAGGTTTATGATGGACTGAGTTTGGGAATTTAAAACTCCTTAAAACTTCTTTCTTGAAATCTAAGTATGAAATTTCACATTGAATTGATGACTTAGTTGGTCAGATAGTAACTGACTCAACTCACTTTCTATCATTTTATACTTTCAAGTATAATGTGTTAATCTAAGGATATCTGATAGAAAGAACAACTAGTAAAAGTGAATCTAACACTTGTGTTAGAGGTAACAATTACTATGAGCTGGAAAACCTGTCAGGAAAACTCTTTGAATGAGTTTATCTGCACACAGGCAATTATTTATAACTGAAAACATTGGTTCTCACACAACCAGAGGTTGCTTTAAACCGAAATTTTGATTAAGTGTCTGTTATACATTTAATCCCTTCAAAATGGTTGAAAGCAGTATGATTTTTCAACTCTAAAATCATGAACATACTGCTAAGTCAAACAATTTCTTAAACAAGGATTTTCAAAGGATTCAAAAAAACCATCCATTGATGGACCATGAGTCAAATGTCCAATGAATCACCTCTCATAGGAGTTAACACACCTAGAAGTGATGAGGGCAGCAACTTAAACTCTTAAGGAATTGATGGCTTCATGTACAACATTGTCTGAAAACAAGTTCACATTGGTAGATCAGATAATGATGGGATGATGGTGAGAGATCTTCCAAACAGGGGAGGATAAAATTTTATTTGCTTCAGGGGAGGAAATAAAAGCCCAAGAAAGGAAGACAAACCCAATGTAAGGGAGGAAAAGACAAGAGCATACAAGATGATGACATGGAGGTTGAAAATGACAAGAACATTCCAAAGTAGAAAGTTCTATCTAGGTCAAACGAAGAAAAGTTTCAATTTCAGTTTACCACGTTTGTTCATCACTTGCAAAGGCATGCTGATAGATGATTTCACTTGTTGAAACAAGCATCCAAGATACACATCACCATTGCCTCTTATAATTCCTCCATCCAAGGAAATTACACTATCTTTTAGGTAAATGTTTGAAGTCTAAAGATGTGTGTATGATATTGTTGAAGTCAAAGATCAGAAAGCAGATGAGTTACTGAGATAGATATTAATCTTTCAGAATAAAAGAAAGTTCAGTCCAAGGGTCTGACTATGAAGTGTTTGAAAGATCTTCACAATCCATAATTTAATTCAGAAACATGTTGAAATGGATTCACATGTTTAGGGGAGGATTGTTGGGAATTAAATATTCTGAAGTTTAAGTATCGGGAAAATCTCTTAAGTGATTAAATCTGGTAGCAGTAGAGTTAAGTCTGGTGAATTCCAAAGTTAAGTTTGCTGGTTATCTGCTGGTTAAAGTCTGGTCGTTGAAGTTAAGTCTGGTGGTTAAGTCAAGTGTTAATTCTGGTGACTATCAGAGTTAATTCTGGTTGATGAAGATATTAAGTCTGGTTGACTAAAAGTCAATAATACACGGTAGATAATATCTTACCCCATGTGCTCAGTCTTTATCTTATTCTCTTAGTTAACAAGTTGTGTACACAGATACATGTTGTATCCTATGTACTGACACAAATAAGATAAGCTAGCAAGTTGTTTTGTCAAGTCTTAACTTTAATGTAAAGATCTTTCTTATGTTATAAAAGAAAGATCTTAGTCTAGAGATAAGTATGTGTGTTAAACTTATAGTGAAAAATATATCTCTCAAGAACATAGAACAAAAACAATATCACAAGTTAGAAAAACTTAAGATTCAAGGTTGTAACCCTAGTGATAATTCAAGATCACTCGTATTATTATCATTAATAATATTGAATCGTTTGGTGTTAATCTTTCATTGTTCCTTGTTCAAAAACAAACACAACTGTTCCATTTCCATAACCAAAATAACCTTCTAAGTGTGATTAAGTAAATTCCACGTACTTAATCATATTAACTAAATATATCATACACACAAAGTCACAAGGTTTAACCACCTTAACCGTGTGTCCAATCCTAACAAGTGGTATCAGAGAAAGGCTGATATTATTGATTTAGAAGAAGAAGCTTGAGAAATGGATGTTCAGGATACTGCTACAAATGTTGCTGCAAAGTTGCCCATGATCAAACAAAATGAGTTTGAGCTATGGAGGTTGAGAATTGAGCAATATTTTATGGTTCAAGATTATGCTCTTTGGGATATCATTATGTATGGTGATTCTTTTTCACTAGGCTATTTAGATGCTATCGTTGAAGGCAAAACAGTAAGACAAAGAAATACTGGACCAGCTTCAAATGAAGAAAGGATACAAAAGAGAAATGATCAAAAGGCAAGAAACTTGTTGCTTATGACCATTCCTGGTGAACAGATGCTATCCTTAAGCAAGTATCCAGATGCAAAAACTCTTTTTGAAGAGATTTGTGCATGGTTTGGTGGTAATGAAACCACCAAGAAAACACAAAAGACATTGCTGAAACAACAATTTGAAAATTTCAGTTCAAATAGCAATGAATCTCTTGATAAGTTGTTTTCTAGATTACACAAGCTTGTCAGTCAGCTAAGTGTATTGAGTGTTGAGATAGCAAAGGAAGATCTCAACATGAAGTTTTTGAGAAGTCTACCTGATGAGTTCCATACTCATGTGGTTGTCTGGATGAACAAGCCAAATATTGAAACCATGAAACTCAATGATTTGTTCAATAACTTCAAAATTGTTGAACAAAGTCTAAAGAAGTCTGGAATCTATAGTCCTAGTTCTGGGAATGTGGCACTTTTGTCATCTCCTAGTATTAGTAACTCAGAAGAGGTAGATGAAGTTGAAAGTGTTTCTATTGCTACATATGGTGGTCCTTCTACTAGTTCACAGAAGAATGTTGCAGGACTTGGAGATCCGGCATTCTATGTATTCATGTCTAGTCAAACTAGTGGTTCTTCTCTAACTCATGAAGATCTTGATTAGCTGGATGATAATGATTTGGAAGAGATGGACATCAAATGGCAGGTTGCTTTACTTAGCATGAGGGCTAAGAAGTTCTGGCAGAGAACTGGTAAGCAGATTACCATTGATGGTAATGAAACTGCTGGGTTTGATAAGAAGAAAGTGGAGTGTTTCAACTGTCATAGGTTAGGACACTTTGCTAAAGAATGCAGAAACCCAAGGAAGCAGGATAATAGAAGCACATGGTATAGGCAAGAGAAGAAGAAGGAATTCACAGTTGAAGAACCAAGGGCTATGCTAGCCATAGATGGGGTTAACTATGACTGGAGCTTCATGGCTGATGAAGAGGAAGCACCAACAAATGCTGCTCTTGTGGCCACTGAGACTGCTCTAATGGCCTTATCTGATTCAGAGGTAAATTCCATAACCAAATGTTCTGAATCATGTTCTGCTCTTAAAGATAATGAAGAACTTAAAAGAAAAGCTGATAATAGGCAAGAAGAACTAATTACTGCCTTAGCTAATTTAAGTAATCATAAAAGAGCTATAGGTGTGCTTGAAAAACAAATTGCACACTTTCAAGACAATGAATCTAGGTTTACTGATGACTTAAATGCTTTAAAAAGAGAATAGCATTTAGAGATGAATTACTTACTGGTCAAAGTAAACAGTTATCTGAAGCCAAAAATAAAAATGAAAATGTTAAGATAACTATAGATGCTTTAGCTCATGCCTCAGAAGGAATGAATAAGATTTGGGAAGCTCAAGTAATTGATAAAGCTAAGTCAGGTTTAGGATACAAATCTGTTCCTCCACCATATAGAGGTGTTCATTCACCTCCAGGTGTTGACCTAGCACACACAGGCTTTGCTGAGTTTCAAGAACCAATAATGGAATATGGTTCTAAGTCTACTGAGGGTCCTAAGATAGAAAAAGGAAGTGAAAGTTTAGATAAAACTTTACTTTATCAGGACAAGGTGTCCTTTGTTAAGAAAGGAGATGCTATAGTTGTTGAAGATTGCACAACTGATAGTGATGAAGAAGAACAGGTTATGTCTAAACCTGAAGTGGTTAAGAAAGTAGGAACAAGTGTTCCTAAGATAGTCAAACACAATACTGCTAAGCCTAAATCAAACATTAAGCATGTTAGGCAACCAGTTAGATATTGTGAGCAATATAGAACCACCAACAAGCCCAGAGGTAACCAAAGGAATTGGAATAACCTCAAGTCTAACCAATTAGGTGATGACTTTGCTTTTTATAACAAAGCTTGTTATACATGTGGTAGTTTTGACCATCTTGCAGCTTTCTGCAACCATTGGGTATCTGGGTATGAAAACAATAGAGTGAACCACAAAAGGCAAACACCTAAATCTCATTTTCACTCTAGTTCTAAGGTTAAAAGAACTAAACGCACAACAGTCTCTGTTAAGTCTGGCTTCAATAAAGTTAATTCTGCTAGACCATATATGACTGTTTACCCAAAATCAACAGCTAAGGGTGCAAAAACATCTTACAAACATGCACCAAAGTCTGTTCAAAGGCCCATTCAAACAAAAGCAGTGGTCCAAAAACAAGTTTGGAAACAAAAGGGGACAACTACAAAGTCAGCAGTTAATTCTGCTAAGCCAACAGTTAATTCTGGTAGGCAAGTAGTTAAGTCTGCTGCTTGGGCAAAGAGGGAAAATGCTGTTAAGGCCTCAGCATGTTGGATTCTTAAATCCAATGTTGCATCAACTGTCCTTAAAAGATTAAATTACATTGATGCAAGAGGCAGATCCAAGTCAGTAATGGCTTGGGTCCCCAAAAGAAACTAACACTCTTATTTATGTGCAGGAACATTCAAATGATCAGCAAGAGGATCAAGGATACTCAGATAGTGGATGTTCTAGGCACATGACAGGCAACAAGTCTTATCTCTCAGATTTTCAATCAATAGATGGAGGCTATGTTACCTTTGGAGGAGGTGTTGGTGGCAAAATTTCCGGTAAAGGTACCATTAAAACTGGAAATTTAGATTTTGAAGATGTGTTCTATGTAAAAGAGCTAAATTATAATCTTTTTAGTGTCTCATAAATGTGTGACAAAAAGAACAATGTTCTTTTTTGTGAGACTGAGTGTCTTGTACTTTCTCCTGATTTTAAGATGCCTGATGAAAGTCAAGTACTTCTTAGAATTCCTAGAAAAGGCAATATGTACAGTGTAGACATGAAGAACATTGTTCCTAAAAAGAATTTAACTTGTCTTGTTGCAAAGCCCACATTGGATGTATCAATGAAATGGCATAGAAGGCTTGGTCATATTAACTTCAAAACCATAAATAAAATTGTTAAGAATGGTTTGGTAAGAGGTTTACCTCACAAAAGATTTGAAAATGATCAAACATGCATTGCTTGTCTTAAAGGCAAACAACACAAAGCCACTTGTAAGCCCAAGATTTTTAACTCTATCAATCAATCATTGTTTATGCTGCATATGGACTTATTTGGGCCTGTTTCAGTAAGTAGTATAATGCATAAGAGATATTGTCTTGTTATAATTGATGACTATACTAGATTTACATGGGTTTTCTTTCTTTCTACTAAGGATGAGACTACAAGCATCCTTAAGACATTCATTACACAGATAGAAAACCAAGTAGACAAGAAAGTGAAGGTCATTAGATGTGATAATGGGGCAGAGTTTAAGAATAGAGTTATGGATGATTTCTGCAAACAAAAAGGTATTAGAAGAGAATTTAGTGTTGCTAGAACACCACAACAGAATGGTGTTGTTGAAAGAAAGAATAGAACACTAATTGAAGCTGCTAGAACTATGTTAGCTGACTCTAAGCTACCTATAACTTTTTGGGCTGAAGCAGTCAACACTGCTTGCTATGTCCAAAACAGAGTTTTAGTTATACAGCCTCACAATAAGACATCATATGAACTTTTTAGAGGAAGAACTCCTGCAATAGGATTTCTTAGACCTTTTGGATGTCATGTGACAATTCTCAATACCTTAGACCATTTAGGAAAATTCGATGGTAAAGCAGATGAAGGTTTCTTTGTTGGATATTCTCTTAATAGCAAAGCATTTAGAGTATACAACACAAGAACTAAGATTGTAGAAGAAAATCTACATGTGGAGTTTTTAGAGGATAAATCCAATGTAGAAGGTCAAGGACCAAAATGGCTATTTGATCTTGAATCACTAACCAAATCAATGAATTATGTGCCTGTTGTTGTTGAAACTAATGAATTTTCAGGTTCACAAGCAACAGATGAGGCAAAGTTAGAAAAGGAGACAAACCAAGATCATGTTTGGATGCCAATATGGTCAAGTACAATTGTGGAATCAACTTCAACAACTGATGAATCTTCTTCTGGCAAAGCTAAAGAAGGTGTTGAAGATGAAAGCAAAGAAGATGGAACTCAGGAACAACAAAATGTTTCTGCTGGTAGCATTTCTGTTGCTGCTGGTAGTGTCTCTGTTTCTGCTGGTGATTCTGCTGCTAAGCTTACTGATTCTGCTGCTGGCCCTTCAGAAACAAAAGAAGCAGAATTCTCAGATAATGAGGTGGATTTCAACAATCTTCCATCAAATTATCAAGTTCCTTCTACTCCACAAACAAGAATTCACAAAGTCCACTCCCTAGATAATGTGATTGGAGATGTACAGTCAGGTGTGAAGACAAGACAACAACTGATGTCTTCAGACCAACAAGGGCTTCTTGATGCCCTTTATGCTTCAAAGCAGCATGAGTTTTCAAACTCTTGCTTGTTTGTATGTTTTCTCTCACAAGATGAACCAAAGAACATTCTGAAAGCCTTAGATAATTCAAGCTGGGTAGAAGCTATGCAAGAGGAGCTTCTTCAGTTCAAGATTCAGAAGGTATGGGTTCTAGTTGATTTACCTAGGAATGCAAAGGTAATTGGCACTAGATGGGTTTTCAAGAATAAAAGGGATGAAAGGGGCATAGTGATTAGAAATAAGGCTAGATTAGTAGCCCAAGGGTACACACAAGAAGAAGGGATAGACTATGATGAAGTTTATGCTCCAGTAGCAAGCATTGAGGCAATTAGGCTGTTTCTAGCTTATGCTTCATTTTTAGGCTTCATAGTCTACCAAATGGATGTCAAGAGTGCATTTTTATATGGTAAAATTGAAAAAGAGGTGTATGTTACACAACCTCCAGGCTTCATTGACCCTGACCATCCAGACAAAGTGTACAGAGTAGTTAAAGCTCTCTATGGCCTTCATCAGGCACCAAGAGCTTGGTATGCAACACTAGCTTCATACTTATTAGAAAATGGATTTCAAAGAGGAAAGATTGATTAGACACTTTTCATCAAACAGCACAAGAAGGATCTTCTGTTAGTGCACGTGTATGTGGATGACATTATCTTTTGATCTACTAGGAAGGAGATGTGTTTAGAGTTTGAGAAACTTATGCATGATAAGTTTCAGATGAGTTCTATGGGAGAACTTACATTCTTTTTGGGTCTGCAAGTTAAGCAATCAAATGAAGGAATCTTTGTCTCTCAGGACAAATATGTTGCAGAGATACTTAGAAAATTTCAATTTGCTGATTCAAAAATGGCAAGCACACCAATGGACTCAGAGAAGCCTCTTCTAAAAGACTTAGATGGAGAAAATGTGGATGTACACACATACAGATCTATGATAGGCTCCTTGATGTATCTTACATCATCTAGACCTGACATCATGTTCTCTGTTTGTGCTTGTGCAAGATTTCAAGTTACTCCAAAGGTTTCTCATTTAACTGCAGTCAAGAGAATTTTTAGATATCTCAAGGGTCAACCAAGGTTAGGTCTATGGTATTCAAGGGAATCACCTTTTGACTTGGTAGCATTTTCGGATAGTGATTATACTGGTGCTAGCTTGGACAGAAAGTCAACAACTGGAGAATGTCAATTCCTTGGGTGTAGACTTGTCTCATGGCAGTGTAAGAAGCAAACAAGTGTGGCAAATTCAACAACTGAAGCTGAATATATAGCTGCTGCAAGTTGTTGTGGTCAGGTTCTATGGCTTCAAAACCAACTCCTTGACTATGGGTACAATTTCTTAAACACTGTTATTCATATTGATAATAGTAGTACAATTTGTATTATTAAAAATCCAGTGCAACATTCTAAAACAAAACACATTGAAATTAGACATCACTTTATAAGAGACTGCAATGAGAAAAGATTAATTCAAGTACTTAAAATTGATCCAGAATTTAATTTTGCAGATCTGCTAACCAAAGCTTTTGATGTTGGAAGGTTTCAGTACTTGGTAGCAAGTATTGGAATGCTTAATACTTAAATTTTTCAATCTTTGTGTTTTTATATATTTACCAGTGTGGTTAATTCTGGTGATTACTCAGTTAATTCTGGTGATTACTCAATTAAGTCTGGTAGTTAAATTGTTGTATGTACTGTTGCCTTTGTAAATTTGTACTAGCTATTAATTTTAATTTGTGTTATTCATACAGTTAGTCATATGATTATTCTAATACAAGACAAGTACTTTGTACATTGTTCTTTTGGTTTTAGACTAACAATTTCAGGTATGATCATGTGAACACAAAAGGATGTTTCAAGTGAAATGGAGGCAGCAGAAATGATAATATTAGTTGCTTACATATTAGGTTTATGATGGACTGAGTTTGGGAATTTAAAACTCCTTAAAACTTCTTTCTTGAAATCTAAGTATGAAATTTCACATTGAATTGATGACTTAGTTGGTCAGATAGTAACTGACTCAACTCACTTTCTATCATTTTATACTTTCAAGTATAATGTGTTAATCTAAGGATATCTGATAGAAAGAACAACTAGTAAAAGTGAATCTAACACTTGTGTTAGAGGTAACAATTACTATGAGCTGGAAACCCTGTCAGGAAAACTCTTTGAATGAGTTTATCTGCACACAGGCAATTATTTATAACTGAAAACATTGGTTCTCACACAATCAGAGGTTGCTTTAAACCGAAATTTTGATTAAGTGTCTGTTATACACTTAATCCCTTCAAAATGGTTGAAAGCAATATGATTTTTCAACTCTAAAATCATGAACATACTGCTAAGTCAAACAATTTCTTAAACAAGGATTTTCAAAGGATTCAAAAAAACCATCCATTGATGGACCATGAGTCAAATGTCCAATGAATCACCTCTCATAGGAGTTAACACACCTAGAAGTGATGAGGGCAGCAACTTAAACTCTTAAGGATTGATGGCTTCATGTACAACATTGTCTGAAAACAAGTTCACATTGGTAGATCAGATAATGATGGGATGATGGTGAGAGATCTTCCAAACAGGGGAGGATAAAATTTTATTTGCTTCAGGGGAGGAAATAAAAGCCCAAGAAAGGAAGACAAACCCAATGTAAGGGAGGAAAAGACAAGAGCATACAAGATGATGACATGAAGGTTGAAAATGACAAGAACATTCCAAAGGAGAAAGTTCTATCTAGGTCAAACGAAGAAAAGTTTCAATTTCAGTTTACCACGTTTGTTCATCACTTGCAAAGGCATGCTGATAGATGATTTCACTTGTTGAAACAAGCATCCAAGATACACAGCACCATTGCCTCTTATAATTCCTCCATCCAAGGAAATTGCACTATCTTTTAGGTAAATGTTTGAAGTCTAAAGATGTGTGTATGATATTGTTGAAGTCAAAGATCAGAAAGCAGATGAGTTACTGAGATAGATATTAATCTTTCAGAATAAAAGAAAGTTCAGTCCAAGGGTCTGACTATGAAGTGTTTGAAAGATCTTCACAATCCATAATTTAATTTAGAAACATGTTGAAATGGATTCACATGTTTAGGGGAGGATTGTTGGGAATTAAATATTCTGAAGTTTAAGTATCGGGAAAATCTCTTAAGTGATTAAATCTGGTAGCAGTAGAGTTAAGTCTGGTGAATTCCAAAGTTAAGTCTGCTGGTTATCTGCTGGTTAAAGTCTGGTCGTTGAAGTTAAGTCTGGTGGTTAAGTCAAGTGTTAATTCTGGTGACTATCAGAGTTAATTCTGGTTGATGAAGATATTAAGTCTGGTTGACTAAAAGTCAATAATACACGGTAGATAATATCTTACCCCATGTGCTCAGTCTTTATCTTATTCTCTTAGTTAACAAGTTGTGTACACAGATACATGTTGTATCCTATGTACTGACACAAATAAGATAAGCTAGCAAGTTGTTTTGTCAAGTCTTAACATTAATGTAAAGATCTTTCTTATGTTATAAAAGAAAGATCTTAGTCTAGAGATAAGTATGTGTGTTAAACTTATAGTGAAAAATATATCTCTCAAGAACATAGAACAAAAACAATATCACAAGTTAGAAAAACTTAAGATTCAAGGTTGTAACCCTAGTGATAATTCAAGATCACTCGTATTATTATCATTAATAATATTGAATCGTTTGGTGTTAATCTTTCATTGTTCCTTGTTCAAAAACAAACACAACTGTTCCATTTCCATAACCAAAAAACCTTCTAAGTGTGATTAAGTAAATTCCGTGTACTTAATCATATTAACTCAATATATCATACACATAAAGTCACAAGGTTTAACCACCTTAACCGTGTGTCCAATCCTAACACCTTTTCTCTCACTACTTTATCTCTCTAAGTCTATCATGTCTTTTACATATTTTGAGTCTCCCCGACCTCCTGTAGGTGTTTCTTGATACTAACACTCTCTAAAACCTTTATTGTTATTATGTGATTCTTGATACCATATGGTGACCTACAATTGGTATCAGAGCTTGCACAATGATGATGGAGTGATTTGTGTACTAAATTCGTGGTCAAATTTGGGGTTTCTAAAGATTTCGAATGTGTTTTTATGTACCGAGAATGTTTTTAAGTAAAAAAATCTTGATTTTACAGATACTTTGATAAAACAAATTGTTTTAATAATGTATTAGTGTATTTGATAAAGATCTATTGGTGCAAAATGGTTTTACAAACATCAAATTTGAGTTTTTGGTCATTTTTGCAGGCAAATTCCCGTGAAAAGTACCAAATCTTGGTACTTTTAGGTTAAATTTCATTACTTTTAGGTTAAATCTCGGTACTTGTACTATCCGAGATTTTAGGGTTTCAAATTTTGGTACTTAGCAAAACACAGTACCAAAACTCAATAGTTAAGTTCAAAACTTAGCATTTAAATTCAATAGTTCTAGGGATTAAATTTCAATAGTTTATATTAGTAAAATCTCAGTATGTGCTAATCTGCACAGGCTATGTTCATAACAACGTTACAACCGAGATTGTTCATCATTTGACCGAGATTTCAACAACATTACAACCGAGATTCATAACAACAAAACCACCGAGATTTATATATCATTTCACCGAGATTTTCAACATCATTTCACCAAGATCATAACATAATTTCACCGAGATTTCAACAACATTTCACCGAGATTTTGACATCATTTAACTGAGATTCATAACATTATATCACCGAGATTATCCACTGAAATTCACGACCAGGATTACAAAAACAACCAAATCCAAGATAACACAAATGCATTATAATAGTTCCCATGATCTAGGTGATCATGGTTAGTCCACTCTTGGATGTGATAGAGTATTATCAAGTTTTGTACAAATCTGCACAGGCTCTGTGCAGAACAGCACATGGTACAAACCCTAACACATAAGTATATAGGTTTACAATTACATATGGGATCTATATATATGGGTGGACAATTAAACCCTAAATTATGCCCCAAGATAAGAATCTCGGCCTTTACTTCAATATGGACCCAAACCCATAATAGTCACAACCTGCGAGGGCTCTGCTGCGCCAAATCCACGAATAGAGCCTACCATTTGCAACTATCTTGTCGAAGCCTTTGTCAAAGTCTTCTCAGGTTCTATTAGCCTCCACAACCCAACATATAATCCCACAAAGTACATATAGAAGCTTATGAAACTCTTTCTATGTTTGTTTTTTTTGAACGACGGAAGTATTATGGATATAGAAAGAACAACCTAGCAAGACGCCAGGAGAACAAACAGATAACAATTAATTTCAAGCATGACAAGGGTTATCAAACCACTCGATCCAATTTAGACTAGTCTTTCTATCTCTACAAGAGATCATATAAAAAGAGGCAAGTTTATTGTCGTTTAGAATCATGTCCTTTGAGGGCCACTTTAGCGAGAAAGACATGCCATTTCGAAACTTCCAAAGTGACCAAACACTACTACACAAACAGACTAATGCAACGGAATTTTGCAACGGTAATTTTCCGTTGCAACTTTGCAACTGTTTTGCAACGAATTACCAACCGAATAGCAACGACATAGAAAACTGTTGCAAATCCGTTGGAAAAAAAAAAAAAAACTAATTTCTTTTACATTTATTTATATTTTTCCCGTTGCAATTCCATTGAAATTTTTTTAAAATCTGCAACGGAGTTGCAATGAAAAACTAAAATTAAATTAAAAAGAAATTATTTTTTATTACCTTTGCGATCCCATTGCAAATTTTGATAATTTACAACGGGATATACATTGAAAGTTTAAAATAAAATGTAAAATAAATTATTTCTGATTTCCATTACTAAACTTTTTCCAATTATTTGGATAACGGAATTGCAACGGAATAATAAATTTATATATAGAACAAATTATGTTTCATTTCTATTGTGAATCCGTTGCAAACTTTTAAATACTTATTATGAAATTGTAGTTGAATGTTTATACATATTACTTTATATATGTAATATAATGGTTTTATTGACTATTGTCCTTTTGATGAACTTTAAATATTTAAATTAGTATATTTATACATGATGACACTCACTAGACGTTTATGAAAACAAACGCTGATAAAATGATTAAAAAAATGACAAAGAATGGCTCAAGGAGGAATCGATTGGTATGTTCAACATACTTTCTTATGAAGGGTTGTGAGTTGGGATATTAGAATGTTTCAGATTTATGAGTTATATGTTTGGTACGACTGAAGAGCTACTTCGGTAATCCGGGTCTTGTGGTAGAGAGGTATGCTTCTAAAATCAGAGTAAATCATTAGCCTCGCTATGGATAACCGCATATGACCAACTCCAATATGAGAGTATGTACAAGAGTTGGAGAATGAATATCTTAGTTCGACATAATAAATGATGTAGTTTAGTCATTATAATATCGCATGATATACCATTTAACCCGATGCATCAAGTATGCTCGAATACTAGATCAGTATTGTTTGCATTGGTACTTGAGATGCGCCGTTACATAAATGTGTGATCATGCCTTTTATCTATTATGATTCTTGCTTGATTGATCCACCGAATCATATGATGTTTCTCCCGGATAATGTTATTGCCTCCTAAACTGGTTAGGTCTTATCTAAGATCAAAGTCTCCGAAGGACTAATCTGGCGCTCGAAAGTCTTTGTGTTTGTGCTGACGGATCAAAATGGTACTTTGGTTTCATCATATGATCATCAGACACCATCATCCAGGTGATACAACACACGAGTAACTTTTTCATCAATGAGAATTGGCGATCACATCTATAAGGGCGTCTCAAATAAATAAATAAATAAATAAGTAACACACAACTTTATATCATTCATAAATCTTTGTCAATGGATCCATTTTTGTAAAACCTGATCCCGACTTATTGGTTCTTTATAAAGATTGATCTTTACTCAGGCTTAGTCATCGAGTCAAATTCATGTTTGGCTTAAGCTCATTAAAGGCGGAGCTTGAGTCGAGTTTCGGCCAAACCCAACTTAAGTTTCTCATGAACAAATCAACTCATTTACATTACATGGAAAGGATTTTGTTTTCGTATGATATGTAAATCGGTATTAAAAGTGGATTGGGATGGTTGCGTTGTTTGGTTTTTCGTGTTGAACGCTAAGGACCCGATGAGTTGATAAAGATCAAGAAACTTGGATAACACTTAAACAAACCGTGTGTGAAACCTTCTATTTATAAAGAGGCTTGAAGGGTTTAAAGATAAAACCTTGAGAGATTATCAACAGTGTTGAAGAAACTATGTGTTGATCATCTGATGAGCAGATAAGGAAGACAGGTGGTCTCTCCTTCTTGGCTCGTACAAATTGGTGCTTGCCGTGCGTCCCTACTGTCATATGTAATGACCTTGATTCAAGGACAGGTGGTCTCTCCTTGATGGGTTTTAGTGTAATGACCTTGATTCGTGCGTGTATTTAGTGGGCTTATACCGCTAATATTGATACGATATCATATTTAAATATGAATTATTGTACTTTAGACCTTATAATCTTCAAATTTATTTTATCATTTTATTTTTATTTATTTTTTTTTTTATTTTTTTATTTTTAATACGAGGTTATGATTTTTTTTGATAAATACAATAAATTGGAGTATCACTTATTGATAATTCAATACTTTTCAAAGTATCCCGCCCTTCTTTCCCCAAAAATAAAAACCCTAATACAATACTTTTCTCTCTAACTCCCCCGCCCCCTTTTTGTTTTATCATGTGCAGTTGCACATACACACAAAAACCAATCTATTTTATATTTGCTTCTTGTGTGGTAGTTCCTTCCAAATTCACCCAAAACAAGGTATGCAAACATCACCCACCTTCACTTTTGTCATTAATTCAAAGTATATTTCAGCTTTATTTCTTTCATTGTTATGAGATTATTGTGCTATGATGTATCCTACTACAAATTAAAACATGATTTCAGATTCGATAAGCCAATATTTTGTGAAACTGAAAACTGGGCTGAAGTTTTGGTTCTTACATGAATTTTGGTTTGATTTTGACTTTTGCTAGTGTTTTTATATTGATGGATTGAAGACTATTTTACATAGTTGATTGGAACAGCACCACGACACTACTACACCACCACCACAACCGTGAAGGTATGAAATATGTATAGAGTAGTATGTTGTGATTAAAAGTATTTAGGTTAAGGGATTATACATGTAATTTAAATGCACAGTTATATTATTTTAGGGGGTTGTTTGTTTAAGCTTATATAGTGGGCTTATGGATTAATTAGTTTTCGGCTTATGTTTCATAAGCTCACACAAGCTATAAGCCCGCTATATAAGCTTAAACAAACACTCTCTTAATGATATTGTAATGTATTATGAGCTGCAGTAGAGGTAGATTCAATCATCCGTGTAATGAGTGTACTTATACAAAGTGTATATCTTTGTAACTTGCAAGTATTATTAGTTAGGACCTTGTTAGTCAACAAATAAAATTGATCAGAAAAAGCTATTGAGATTTTGTTATTTAGGAATATAAGTGATCTGAGATTGAGATATTCAATAATTTTACCAAGTACGTATGACAAATGAAAGGTTTTTAATGACAATAGGTGGCTCATTAAGGTATGTTCTTTACATTTGGTTCAAACCTGTTCAGATTCTTTAATGAGCAAGAGTGATGTATAGTTTTGTGTGATAAATTTGCCTTTTGAGTTGTGATAACTTTAGTTATTTGGATTTACACTATGAGTATGATATGCGTCTCATTTGAAGTTATCTACACTATGTTGCATTTGTAAAACGATAAATATACATAGAAGTAATGTAGGTGGGTTGGTCTTGGGTTACATAAGACCATGTCTAATGCAAACACTATGTCATTTGACAGAGATGAACTTTTGTTTTATACACGTTGTCATGGCACCAATAAGTATTTATGACTCTTTTATCATCCTTTTAAAATGTTCCATGCCCTTTTCCCAAACCATACAAAGTAGTTCCCATGATCTTTGATAAAAGTTTATACAGAGTCTAACTTTAATAGCTTCTTTGTACCTGTTGCTATTAGTCATATAGTTTTATAGCATGTTATGTAAGTAACATTTTTTTTTTCTGTAACTGCAGGATAGTGGCTTAAACAAGATTTAGAATTCAACAAAGTATTCACAACAGATAAAAATGAGCAAATGTTGCTGAGGTGTGGACGTGGCTCGAAAACAGTCCCCTTTATTGCGTAAACACTTTCCTGTGATTGTATTTGATACAGTTTATATTTAGTTTTGGTTTACTTTTTTGGATTTGGTACATTTGTTGATTATGTAATATGACATGGATACATGTAAGATTATTAATTTAAGTTTTGATTTGTGCATATCAGAAGTATTTCTTTTGAATATTGGTATATTAAAGAAATATTTGAAAAAATCCCAATTCTGCTGTTTTTATATGTAGCGAAATTGTTGCAGAAATTCGTGTCAGAAAACCGCTGCAAAATATTTGTTGCAAATATTTCTGTTGCAAATGCATTTTGTTGGAAAATGGTTAGAAAAGAGTCTTCGTTGCAAATGCTTGTGCCAGTTCCAATGAATTTTGTTCTGTTTAGAAAACTGTTGCAACTTTTTTTGGGTTGTTGCAAATCCGTAGCAAAAAAAATTTCCATGGAACATTAATACAACGGTGCAAATCTGTTGCAATTCCGTTGCAAACGATCATTTGCAACAGGTTTGCAACGGATTTGTACCGTTGCATTAGGCCAGTTGTGTTGTAGTGAAAGTGTAGTTTGAACGAGGACATCAAAGTGATTTTCTTGGTTAGTTTGCAAAGAAGCACGATCAGCTAGGTTAACTACTTCTGAAAGTAATGCAATTGAGATGTTTTCAATACTCCACCAACTGTGGACTTTAAACCAAGTTTCTTTTGTGATGTCACAAGGGTGAAAAGATGCTCCTCAGTTTCGATGTCATTGTCAAAGACCAGACAATGCGTTGAATGAAGGTGGATACCCTTCGATCGAGATTGGAACAACTATGTCTAAGCTTAGTCAAACAGTGGAATAAGCTATTTTTTCCCCAAACAAATATAAGCCTATTAAATAAGTTAAACCGAACACCCCTACAGTTAAATATTTCTCTCTGCTGTTTAGTATATATCAGTGATTTTGGTGCTCGGAAGTCCCATCTTTCAGCTTTATTAACCTTTCAGTGCTTGGGTTTTTGTATCGTTCGGGTTATTAACTTATTATCATGGGGTTGCGACGCCGCCGATGTTGTTTTCGGTCCTTCGGTTGTCATACCTGTTGACGTATGTGTCCGAACGGCCTGTCTCAACCGGCCGTCCGGACGACATCGAGCCGTCCGGGCATACCGGAACGCACACGACTCATCCGGCCAATATCACTGTGAGTAATAGGACAGGTAGCGTTTACCTTTTGACAGATGGCAGCTGCAGACACCGCCGCCGCCGCCCCAGGATTTACGGGATTATGTCGGGGACATGTCTCCTGAAAATCCGGCGCCGCCATTCCAGGTATCAAAGTCGAGTACTATAAATACTCGACTCATTTACTGCTCTCAACCAACACCTTTACCCGCATTTAATTCCTCACTACATTTGATAGCCCCTTCGGAATATCAGATACTTACTCTCACACCGGAGGTGGGTCCTGGGATAACACCCGGGGCGAGCCTAACGTGTGCTGTTGTGTGCAGATACCCGGAAGACCCAAGACAGCCAAGGGGATCAGCACCCAAGCCTACCGGAGGAACCCTAGCTGAGTTCAACCGGCAGGCCCTCTTTATTTGTCTGAAGTAATTGCAAGAAATTGCTTAAACAAATTGGCGCCATCCGTGGGACCTTCCGCTCGATCTACCTAAGGTTCGGAATGACAGGCCCCCCACCAACGTTTGAAGCATTCGGAACAACAAACACAACACCTCACTTCACCCCTGTCCGAAATACAGAGGGGCCCGGAGGATCTGGAGGAAACCAAGATCCCCCAGATGCCCAAACCCTAATCGCTGGCCATCTCTCGGCGTTGAAAGAACTACTCAAACAACCGGGCAATCGCAACCTGATGAGCCCCAGAATGCTGAGGCTCGACGGTGAGTCTGAAAATTCGGAGGAAGAAGATGTCGTAGGATCGCCCTTCGGAAAAGGAAAAAAGGCAGATGATAATTCGAGCTATGGGAAAGGAAAAAAGGCGGACGACGATTTGAGCAAACCATTCAAGGAAATGATCAAGTGGCCCGTTCACAAAAAGAATCATAGAGTTCTCATCTCCCAAACACAAGATCCCAACGAACTTGAAACTGTACCAAGGGACCACTGATCCGGACGACCACATTAATCGTTTCACCGGAGCAGGAAACCATGAAGAGTGGCCCATGCCCGTGTGGTGTCGAATGTTCCAACAAACCTTGGACGGGAAAGCCAGAGGATGGTTTGATAAGCTCCCTACAGGAAGCATTGATAGTTGGGACGAGCTCCAGAAAAGGTTTTTAAACAGGTTTAGCATGTTAAGAATAAGCACTAAGGACCTAACAGAGATCAACAAGATTCACCGAAAGGCGAACGAAAGCCTTCCGGATTTTAAGGAAAGATGGATATGCGAGGCCAACCACTTCCCGGACGCCCCGGAAATCATGCAAATCGGATCATTTCTGAATGGTCACCACTTCCCGGAGTTAGCCAAGAAATTCTCGGATAAGATCCCTAAAACCGTTGACGAGATGTTGGAAAGGATCGATGATTTTGTTCGTTCCGAAGAGGCATTCCGAGCAACAGAACTGCCGAAGGGAGAGAGAACGGAGCCTCGGCCTAACCCGTACCACAACAGGAACGACTACCAGCCAAAGCCTCCTGTTGGAGATTACCGCCGGAATAACCCTAGGGTCGGGTTCAAGGGACGAAGGAACGATTACTACACGCCTTATGTCGCCCCAAGGTACGGCAACGCTGGGAGGCCCGACCCCCGCCGAAATGACATCCGTCGAAACGAGACAAGGCCGATAGATTTGGACATCCTTACGAAGACACCTAAGGAAATATTGGCAACAGAACACCAGCTAAGGTTACCGCAGCCTCCTCCAACAAAGGGAAAGCCACAGAAGGATTGTGAGGACAGATACTGTGACTACCATGGGGAGAAAGGACATTTCACTGACGATTGCTGGGTACTCAGGGAGGAGTTGAAAACCGCATTGAGTACAGGGAAGCTGGATCATTTGGTAAAAGACCTCAGGAGAGGAAAGAAAACTAATCAAGGAGGTAACTACCAAGGGAGTAGAGGGAAAGTAATCAACATGATCCGAAGCCTTGCAACCTCCTGGAAATCGGAAGAAGTGGGAAAGGAAGAGTGGATGAACGCTCCAATAAGCTTTCCGTCCATTCCTCTGGAGAAGATGTCGGACGAACCGCTGATAATCAAGGTTGAAACTGAAGGAAGAGAAATCCGCGAGGTCTATGTTGACCCTGGCGCGTCAATGGAAGTAATGTATGGGCATCAATTTGAGCGCCTGGGTCATGCGGTTAAAACACGGTTGAAGAAGGTTGACACGACCTTGATAGGATTCACTGGAAAGCCCATTAGGCCAAGGGGGGGTGATTGACTTAGAGATCCGCTTCGGAAGTCGGGATCTGTTCCGGAAAATCAGTTTGGAATTCGCCGTGATCGACTCACCTTCCCCCTACAATGCCATACTGGGGCGCACCGGTTTGAGGAAGTTGCGGGCCGTACCTTCAACCATTCATTCGATGGTTAGGTTTCCAACACCGAGCGGCATAGCGACATTGGTCACCCAGCCAAAGACGCGAGGGCATCACGGTGCGAGGGAGGAGCCCATCGCAGAAACAAAAGAAGCCAAGGAAAGAAATCATCCGTTGAAAGGAATAAGATGGGACAAGCCGTATGAACAAAAGGAGGAACCCAGGATCGGAAGAAAGGATGGGAGAAAGCTGAATCGGTGTGATGACCAAGGAAGCCCCAACATACCGACCAAGATACAAGTAATGGCTCAGGTAATCGTCAATACGAAATAACCACTGGAATATCTTGCTATTTTATTCTATCACTGTAACAATGTGCGAACTAACGGAAGGAATGCAAATACCTTCGTAACTTAAGACAGGTAATTTTACATACCGGGAAAGCAAGGCCTATGGGAACGCGGTCCGACAAGAAGCATCGGAAGCCTGCCGAATGAGAAAACACAAGTTGAACAGGGATAGGCGGGAGGACGCCACAAGCATAGCGGGCAATTAATTGTAAAAAAAAAACGTCCATGTAAATGGGGCTCAACATATCCTATGTAACACCCGAAAGGGTTTGATGTTAATGATTTAATGAAACATAGCTACCCTACCGTGGAAGGGGGCAATTTTCTCACAATATATCTTTGAAATGTTTGTAATATCCCAAAAAGGCTCGGTATTGACTATTTCTTAATGACAAATGCAGTTACCCCACCATTGGAGGGAGGCAATGCCCCTGCGGAACATCACTTGAATATTTATGTGAGGTCCCACATGTGTAGCAATTGCAAAATAGCCCGAACATAAGTTTAAGGTGACTCGTCCGGATGACTCGCGACATCCGGGCGTAGTCAGTGTTCGAGTTTGGTGTTTGGAACACAAGTTTAAAGTGACTCGTTCGGGTGACTCGCGACATCCGGGCGTAGTCAGTGTTCCAAGTTTGATTTTCTGGACATAATTAGAAAATGGCCCCCCCGAGAGGTTCACGCCCTCCGGGGAGTGTGTGGTCAATGTCCAAAGATGGTTGATACCCAGAAAGGGGTTGCCATAATCCTGGCGGAAAGGCTGAACCACCTGTAAAATCTCGAACATAAGTAGAAAGTGATCCCTCCGAGAGGTTCGTGCCCTCCGGAGATTAGTGATCAATGTTCATTGTTTTCTGGACATAATTAGAAAGTGGCCCCCCCGAGGTTCGCGCCCTCCGGGGAGTTTGTGGTCAATGTCCAAAGATGGTTGATACCCAAAAAAGGAAGGGGTTGCCATAATCCTGGCGGAAAGACTGAGTCATTTGTCACATTTTGAACATAAGTGAAAAACGATCCCTCCGGGAGGCTGGCCCCCTCCGGAGACTCTTGTGGTCAATATTCATAAGGGTACCATACAACCACACAAAATGTATAAACTTGCACTACCGGAGCTATACAAACAGTAAAGATAATAACAAGCGAATATCACACGTTCGTAATCAAAAGAATGTGACGCTGATACAAATGTACTTTCGGTGCCATACGAGTGGCAGAGATAATAATGAACAAGCGATACAATTCATAACATCGATGAATACCGAAGAACAACAACTGTTCGGCAGCATCCCATGTTAAGACTCAAATTGTCCCACTCCACCCCACACATGCAGTTCCACGCATAAGTAATTTTTTTTTTTTTTTTTGGAATGAGGAAGGGAAAAAGGGGGAAGACGAATAAAGCAAGCATGGATAAATCACAAGTTAATAGAATCCGGCAGGGTCGTTCAAGGGTCCAACAGAACATCCCATCATACCAACCGAAAGGCCAATTCCGATAAACCTCAATGAGAAAATCACTCCGGAAACAAGCAAAAACAATAGCGCCAAACATGAAACATGGAACGCGCGGAATACAGAACAGTCATAAATATATACAAATGAATAAATCACACGAATTATTTGTCATAAAATTATTACAGTCATCCGGATGTATAAAAAAAAAAAAAGGAAATTGTTCTTGGCTCGAAGGCCTTACATCACCAAGGTAAACCAAATCATTCGAAGACTTAGGGAGCCGACTCGTCCCCTCCAGCAGTTGAACTCTCGACATTGGTAGCCCCGGAAGTTGATCCCTCGGCGGCATTGGCAGTCTGAGCCCGGGGAGAAGAAGCCGGATCGGGATCAGGGAAGATTTTCAGGATTTCATCAAGAGACTTGAGATAGGAGCCGCTGATCTTCTTGATATAAGGATACTCTGCGGTAAACAACCCATCAAACGCCGGGTCGAGTTTCTTTGCAGCATCCACATCCAGGTCTTCCGTCTTGGCCAAGATGGCGGCCACTTCTTCCGGCTCGCGGCCCTGAACCACGCCCTCCATAAACCCGGACTGCGAGGACAAGCTGAAGGGCCCTGCTAAATGGTTCTTGTACTCATAGCTGCCCAACAGACGACGAACAACCTCCGGGAGGACCTCTTTAACAACCCTGAACCTTTCCCCTTCAGTACGGCCCACCCGGGCAATTAGGTCTTTCTTTTCTTCCCGAAGGCCCAAGTTGTCCTTCACCTCCTCACTCAGGTTAACCTTAGCTTTTTCCAAATCAGCTTCCAAGGCGCTGATTCGTTCCGCTGCGGCCAACCTCTCATCCTCCACCAGCTTCTCCAACTCTTTCACTTGCCCCATCAACTCCGACTCTCTCACCAGGCAAGTGGAATGCTCAATCTTCAGTTGTTTGAGCTCCCCCCCTTTCTTTCCGGGGTCTCCACAATGCTGGTGGATTTGGTAAAGCTCGCCGTGATCATGAAGAAGTTTCTCGAACCGAAGCAGCAAGTCCGACTGAGCAACGGACCCCATACCCAAAAGTTTCCAGGCTCTCTGAACAGCCTCGGCATCCCCCAAACTTTCCAAAAATGACTCTTCTTTCGGAGTCGGTAGGTGCAACAACAGTTCCCGGCAGACCTTCCAGTTATCCAAACGGTCATCCTTGCTCACCTTCCACGTCGGCACGTGCAAAGAGGCCGACTCACTTTCACCGGCTACTTTATCCTTTCCGCGGTTAGGAGCAGCAGCGGAAGAACCCCCTACATTTTCGGAAAAAGAAGAAAATGAATCAATAAGTCAAGTAACAATTTCAGAACAAATGCAAAGTTCGGGGATCAACGCTTCATAGAGTAAAAGAAAGAAAAGACTTGCCAGCACCAGTGGTCTCCGACGTGAAGCCCCCGTCGATACCTCCTTGGGTATCCGGTTGTTTTCTTCCGGCCGAAGCATCAGGCCCCTCCGGCTGTTTTCTTGCGCCCGAGGCACTCTCGCTTTCATTTGGCCCTCGGAAAATACCACCGCCGGACGCATCATGATGAAGGCAGATTCTAGTCCCTTGTGTTTGGGACTGAGATATGGGCCGGACAACATCCTGGTCCGGTTTCCTCTTTCTGGAGCCCGAAACCTTTGGGTCAGGCTTTTCGACTCTGGTCATTTCGACCATCTGCTCAGGAATAACGGTTTGAGGAGCAGCGGCAACATGCGCTCCAGAGGGTTGACTCTCTTGATGCTTATTCCCCTGGTCCACCGGCACATCCTTTCTAACTTTGGGCTTCTTCAAGTATTGAGACATTATGATAACTGCAGAAAACGAATGCATAGTGGTCAAACCGTTGCACAGGCACGACGGCCGAAACACAACTAAAGTAATAAAAGAAGGCAGACAAAGGCTGTAAGGGCGTAACCCTTCCCTCGATCCCCCTAAAAGCCGCCCGCTAGTTGGGATCCCCCCAATCGGACGAGAGTCCTATGACACCTGGGAAACTCAAGCGACGCGAGGTCTATCGCATCCTAAGCCATCCTATCGGCGTCCGGAGTAAAAGAACCGCAGGGTTTATATGCGAGCTACGATGATAAACCTCGAAAAAGGTTACATGGTGCCTACCTAACGGTATTAGTTATGCTTCTCTACGACATTTTGTAATCCATGATAATCCCACGCACAGCCCTTTCGCCCCATCGAAAGGCACGCTTCTCTACGACCAACTTTGGGGGGAAAGAGGGATACAGCCAAACAACAAGTAAAATTAAGGCAGGGATGGTTCGGAATGTACCTTTGAAAGACGAAAGACTAGTATGAAAGCCACGGACAGATTTGCAAGAATCGTTCGGAAAATAGTACCGGAAGGCGTCTCAGTTAAGAATATGGAATTACGGTAGTAAAAAACACACACCAGTGTCGCTATTTATAAGAAGAACTCAGGATGTGGAATGTCACATTTAGCGAGACGCTGACGTGGCCGCATCTCAGCACGCGTGCCAAGCACGCGCATGCGTGTCAGTTCATTAATGATGACGGATGACCTACATGGAACAACCATAAAGTAACAGAATTATAAATAATAATAAAAAAAAGAGAGGTGCACTCATAGGAGCACCAGGGCAACACTTGGTAGAATCAGTGTGACGTAAGACATGCTAGAATCTAACGGCATATCCTTCGGAAAGGGTCAAACGTGAACCCATAGTTTGTCAGCAATGTCATACCATCGGCACAATCACAGCGCCTACGCATAGAAGGGCAAGGCCCTCCAGATAAATTGAAAAAGGCACCCTGACCCATCGGGTGTACGCAATGATTACTCACCATAAAAATAAAGACATACACATAATGTACATTAGAGGATCGGGAACGATGTAATAATCTTTAAGGCATTACACCATCGGCCGAACTAAAAAGCAAATGCAACAGTGATCCTAAAGACTTAGGCCGAAAGGCCATAAGGTAATCTTTGAAGTGTTACGTCAGTACTTTACTAACAATGCAATACCGATATTACATGTATGTATCGGAAAGCGCAGGCTAAAATATGAAGCAGCCGTAAGGCATTATCTTAGTCTTATGGGTGTATATGTTCGAACGAAATGTGCCGAAAGGCACCAAGGGTATTACCTAAATATTGCAGGTACCGAAAGGCGCACAGATATTATATAAGTATTACATCATCGGCCTTCAACCGATAATGCAATACTGGGGGGGACATGTTGACGTATGTATCCGAACGGCCTGTCTCAACCGGCCGTCCGGACGACATCGAGCCGTCCGGGCATACCGGAAAGCACACGACTCATCCGGCCAATATCACTGTGAGTAATAGGACAGGTGGCGTTTACCTTTTGACAGATGGCAGCTGCAGACACTGCCGCCGCCGCCCTAGGATTTACGGGATTATGTCGGGGACATGTCTCCTGAAAATCCGGCGCCGCCATTCCAGGTATCAAAGTCGAGTACTATAAATACTCGACTCATTTACTGCTCTCAACCAACACCTTTACCCGCATTTAATTCCTCACTACATTTGATAGCCCCTTCGGAATATCAGATACTTACTCTCACACCGGAGGTGGGTCCTGGGATAACACCCGGGGCGAGCCTAACGTGTGCTGTTGTGTGCAGATACCCGGAAGACCCAAGACAGCCAAGGGGATCAGCACCCAAGCCTACCGGAGGAACCCTAGCTGAGTTCAACCGGCAGGCCCTCTTTATTTGTCTGAAGTAATTGCAAGAAATTGCTTCTGTCATACCTACATATTATTAACATCGAATAGAATTATGGTCGAGCGTTTAAGAGCACCAGCTAGCACAACTTGTTATATGTTTAAGTACGTTTTGTTTTTTACCTCAAACTCATCCTTATTTTGAAAAACTCTAACTCGAATAACTCTGGAGTCATGAGTAGATAGAAAGGTCCTCAGCTTGTTTATTCTAGAAGTTTTGTAAGTATACGGATATGTTCTTTTATACCCGTAAGAACTCAATGCCGCCTAACCAAGCACTTATAAAATCAAAGTCTGGCTTGTGAGATTCATATATAACTAAATCAAGCTAATCAACAAACAATTCACTTGCTTAATCTCATTCTATACTTTTCATTAAAGTTTGATGTAATACATAACACTATTACAGTAATATTTACACAAGAGGACTACCCTGAACAAACTCAGTCAAAGCCAAACTAACTAAACCCAACATGGCAAGTCTCCCATTCAACAACTCAGCATCTGAAGTCATCAACCCATTTGACTTTGACTCAGCTCTTACACCTTTAAACAAAGGCACTAACGAAGCTAAAGTCAAGACAACACTAGTCCCAACAAACACAGTTAACCCACCGTTAGAAACTTGTGTCAACAAGTCTTGACCATTGGTCAATTCCACAGCCAAGGCTGACACAAACCCTATCATGGCTAGCCTTCCATTGATTCTTTTTGGTGCTGGCCCACTGAATGCTAACACGTCTAAGAACTTAGTGCTGACTTTTGGGGCTTGTGGTGGGGTGGACGATGATGGTGGTTTGATGTTATCTTGTGGTTGTGACATGCATCTGATGGTTCTAAAGGTGGTGGTATTAGTCTTTTTGTGAAAGTGAGTAATGGGTGTTGCTGAGAAGAGTGAAGAAGTTGCCATTGTGGTGGTGATGAGGTTGTTAAGGTGGTTTGTTGTAGTTTATAGGAAGTATTGTTGGTTGTTTTGTGTGTTATTCCCAGATCAGGGTAAAGATAATCAATAATCAAGGTACCGGATATTCACTTGAAATCTTGTAATCACTTTCCAATAGAAACTATTCGACCCTATGCCTGGGTTACACGAATATCTCTATGGGATAAGACCAAGTGATGTTCTTGTTTTAGGCACAAATCAAGAACCAAATCGTATTCAAGTGTTTAGGGTTTTTATGTTTTTTTTCCCATGCAATAAAGTTATGATCTCTATTTATAATAGAGATTACTCAAACCCTAGCCCATGGAATTAAGTATAATTAACGGCCCATTAATTATACCACAATAATTTCCATAATAGTAGGAATCAGTGGTTATCAGCTTACCAGCATGAATAATGCTTACCATTATTAACTTTAAGCTTACCAGCATTAACAATGCTTACCAGTATTAACAAGCTTACCAGTATTAACTTTGCTCAGCAGTACTAACTTAGTACTGGTAGTCTCAACACTAGCAGTAGAAACTGTTAGTCTTAACACTAGCAGTAGTAACTCTGCATTAGCAGCAGAATGTTAGCACTAGCAGCAGAATGTTCTGATCAGCAGTAGAATGAATAATACTAGCAGCAGAATGATCTGCATCAGCAGTATTATCATTTACACTAGCAGCAGAACCACAAACCACTTAATTGAGTCAGGGTAAACATTGACCTGATGGGTGTACACTCCGTACCTCCAAGCCCATTACCAGGTGTGAATTAATCCCTCAAGTGCACTAAATTTTCCAACAATCCTCCCCAAATTTAGTTCACTTCTTTTGCATGAAAAATTAAACATAAAACAAACATGTGCATAAATGAAAATATCTTGAAGATTGAATTCTCATCTTAGTACATTACACGTTCAAATATTCGAGAATCAGGGTGTTCTAAGAATTGAACCCTTCAACCCATTTGAATACCTGAAGATAAAATACACACAATGTTTTCAAACACTTAAATACTCCTGACACTATACAAGCCATGTGTCCATATCCAATTCATAAATGTTGTAAAAGCTAAAAGTCCAAAAGCTTCCTGAAGCGGCAAAACTTCAACATTTACATAGGTGGTTCCTCTTTATTCATGCTCCTGCTTAGCACTTTTTCAAAGAAAATAACCATTGAGAAGTAAAGACTTCATCCTCCTTTTCAGCAGGTTCTGAGCACAACCTTGGGATGTAATATAAAACATGTGCTCCAGTCCACTAAATGTTCAGCTTTCCACATTGAACTCAGCTCCAAAGTTTCCTCAGGAGGGAGTTGGGTGTCTTAGCATTCAGTGACTAAGTTGGACTTAAACCCATCCCTTTTGCAGACTTTAAAACCAAGTCTCTGGCCAAACCCTTCGTCAAGTGATCCGCTAAGTTATGTTGAGATCTGAAAAACTCTATCGATACCACCCCATTCATGATAAGCTCACGAATCATGCTATGCCTGACACCTAAGTGTCTAGACTTCCCATTGTACATTTGGCTATAAGCCTTTGCCAATGTAGCATCACTATCACAACGGATAGAAATAGGTGCTATAGGTTTAGGCCACAATGGAATCTCAAGAAGCAAGTTTTTCAACCATTCAGCTTCTTTACCAGCAGCAGCTAAGGCCACAAATTCAGATTCCATAGTTGAACTGGTGATGCAAGTTTGCTTCTTGGATGCCCAAGAAATTGCACCTCCACCAAGTAGGAATACCCAGCCACTAGTAGATGAATTGTCTTCAGAGTTACTGATCCAACTTGCATCAGTGTATCCTTCTAATACTGAAGGATAACCAGTATATGAGAGACTATAATCCATAGTTCTCTTCAAATACTTTAGTACCCTCTGAATTGCTTGCCAATGATGAGCACTAGGATTACTAGTATACCTGCTCAATTTTCCCACAGCAAATGCAATATCAGGTCTTGTACAAGTCATGACATACATAAAGCAGCCAATCACCCTAGAATACTCAAGTTGAGACACAACCTTACCAGTATTAGGCAAGAGCTTCTCACTAGTATCCATAGGAGTACTCACTAGAGTACAATCAAAGTAATTAAATTTCCTCAACACCTTCTCAATGTAATGAGACTAAGAGATAGAAATCTTGTTACTTTCATGTTTAATCCTTATTCCAAGGATAACATCAGCCTCCCCCATATCCTTCATGGAGAACCTTGATGACAAAAATTCCTTTGTTAGGTCAACTTGATTTTGGTCAGTGCCAAAGATCAACATGTCATCAACATATAGACAAATGATGACTCCTTTACCAGATTCATCAAATTTGCTATATATACATTTGTCAGACTGGTTAAGTGAATAACCACTAGACAAAACCACTTCATCAAAATTTTGATGCCATTGCTTAGGTGCCTGTTTTAGTCCATATAAGGACTTAATCAGTTTGCACACCTTGTTTTCATTGCCAGGCATGATGAAGCCCTGAGGTTGGTTCATGTAAACCTCCTCATCCAATTCACCATTCAAGAATGCTGTCTTCACATCCATCTGATGTATAATCAGATTGTGAATAGATGCCAAAGCACTCAGCAATCTTATGGTACTGATAGGAGCCACAAGGGCATAAGTATCAAAATAGTCTATCCCTGACTTTTGTTTAAAGCCTTGAATGACTAGTCTAGCCTTGAACTTTTCAATAGTTCCATCTACCTTCATTTTCTTTTTGAAAATCCATTTGCAACCTAAAGGTTTGCAACCAGGTGGTAGATCAGCCAACACCCAAGTGTTGTTTCCCATGATGGAGTCCATCTCATCATTTATTGCCTCTTTCTAGAAAGCAACATCCTGGGACTTCATTGCTTCATCAAATGTTTTGGGATCATCCTCAACATTAAAGCAATAGGAGTGTTGGTCAGAGACCTCATCCCTTCTTCCTTCAATTAAGTACAATTGAAACTCAGGTCCAAATGATTTTGGAGTCCTGACCCTTGTGCTCCTTCTGAGCTCAGGTTCAGATTGTTGTTCCACAACCTCATCAGGGACCTCATCAGAGATCTCAGATACACCAACATCATCAGTTCCATTAGGAATCCTCTGACTTGGTCTAGGGACTGATGATAATCTATTCTCATCAAAGATTGCATCCATTGATTCAATTATTGAGTTAATTGAAACAGATTCATTAGGTTCAATAACATAGAACCTATATGCCTTGGAATGTTCAGCATATCCAACAAAGATGCATTCAATGCCTCTTTCACCCAAAGTTTTTAATTTTGGATCAGGGAGTTTCACAACAGCCCTACAACCCCAAACCCTTAGATAATTCAGGTTGGGTTTCTTTTTAGTCCAGAGTTCATGAGGGGTAGTCTTGTTCCTTTTGTTGGGAACCCTATTTAACAAATAGCAAGCTGTTAACATAGCTTCACCCCAGAACCCTTGACTCAGTCCTGAATAGGACAACATGGAATTAACCATCTCCTTTAGCACTCGGTTCTTCCTTTCAGAAATACCATTTTGCTGAGGAGTATAGGGGGCAGTCGTTTCATGGATTATACCAACAGACTGAAAATACAGAGTAACCATGTACTCACCTCCCCTATCAGTCCTTAATCTCTTGATCAGGGACTCTTGTTGCAGTTCAACTTCTGTCTTAAATACTTTAAATTTATCTAATGCTTCATCCTTAGTATGCAATAAATAAACATAACAATACCTAGAAGCATCATCAATAAAAGTCACAAAGTATTTCTTATTCCCCAAAGAGGGAGTAGTATGTAAATCACATAAGTCACTATGAATCAGTTCCAACACATTAGTTTCACATTTTACACTTTGAAATGGTTTCTTAGTTATCTTGTTCATCATACAAGTTTTACACTTTTCAGTGTCCATGTCAAATGCTGGGATTAACCCATCCTTAGACATATCTTGCATCCTTTTAAAGTGTACATGGCCAAGTCTAGCATGCCAAAGGGTTGAATCATATAACTTAGATGTCGACATAAAAGCAGAATCAACCATATCATGAACCATATTAAGTCTAAACATTTGATTACATAAATAACCAAAACCAATAAACACACCATGTTTAGATAACACAAATTTATCAGATTCAATAACTTGTTTGTAACCATAATTATTCAAAATACTACTAGAAACCAAGTTCTTCCTAATATCAGGAACATGTAAAACATTAAACAAAGAAACAATCTTTCCAGAACTAAACTTCAAATCAACACATCCTCTTCCATGCACCAGGGCTGTTGACTCATTTCCCATATGAAGAATAGAACCATCATTCATTGACTCGTAGGTCTTGAACTAGCTTCTATCTTTACACACATGGATTGTTGCTCCAGAGTCAACCCACCATGCAACATCATCATCCTGCACAAAGTACACATCAGAGATATACGTAACATAATAAATCTCAAATGACTTATTAAATATATTCTGACCTTTTAGGGAATTGGTATTACCATTCCCAGATCCACTTGTGCCTGATCCATTGGCTTTATTGCCAATCTTAACACCTTTGCAATCCTTCCTGAAGTGTCCACTTTTACCACACTTCCAACAAGTAGCTTTTGACTTCTTGTTAGGATCAGTTTTGGTGTTATCCTGATGCTTACGTTTGCCCTTGTTGTCATTGTTCCTGGAGGAGTTGTTATGCTCTACCAAATTGACAACTGATGGACCAGCAGCATTGCTGCTCTTTGGCTTGTCACTTTCATGTGCTTTGAGTGATTCCTCAATGCGCAAATGACTGCCCAACTCAACTAGAGTTAATTCCTCCTTCTTATTCTTTAGCATATGCTTGAAATCTTTCCAAGAAGGAGGTAATTTATCGATGATACAAGAGACTGAAATAGCCTCATCCATGTTCATCTTGTGTTGTGTGAATCGACCAAGTATACTAAGAAGTTCATTGTATTGTTCCATGACAGGTCTAGAATCGACCATTTTGTAATTGTTAAAATTACTTACAAGGAACTTCTTACTTGATGCATCCTCAGCCATATATTTGGCTTCCAAGGAATCCCACAATTCTCGAGAAGATTCAACATTCTGATAAATGTCAAAGAGAGTATCAGACATACCATTAAGAATTAATCCTCTACAGATATAGTCATCATTCTCCCATTTGCTTCTGCTCCTCATTTGTTCCATAGTAGCATCATCCCCATGATCTTCAGGAATGGTTGTGGTCAGGACATACACCACATTCATGCTTGACAACAAGAATTGCATCTTCTTTTGCCATCTTCTGAAATCGACACCTTCAAACTTTTCCAGTTTGGAAAAGTTAGCAGCCATATGCCTCATAGCAGCAGCCATTGATTATCACAGGAATAGTTTCTATTGATTGTTGGTTGTTTTGTGTGTTATTCCCAGATCAGGGTAAAGATAATCAATAATCAAGGTACCGGATATTCACTTGAAATCGTGTAATCACTTTCCAATAGAAACTATTCGACCCTATGCCTGGGTTACACGAATATCTCTATAGGATAAGACCAAGTGATGTTCTTGTTTTAGGCACAAATCAAGAACCAAATCGTATTCAAGTGTTTAGGGTTTTTATGTTTTTTTTCCCATGCAGTAAAGTTATGATCTCTATTTATAATAGAGATTACTCAAACCCTAGCCCATGGAATTAAGTATAATTAACGGCCCATTAATTATACCACAATAGTTTCCATAATAGTAGGAATTAGTGGTTATCAGCTTACCAGCATTAATAATGCTTACCAGTATTAACTTTAAGCTTACCAGCATTAACAATGCTTACCAGTATTAACAAGCTTACCAGTATTAACTTTGCTCAGCAGTACTAACTTAGTACTGGTAGTCTCAACACTAGCAGTAGAAACTGTTAGTCTTAACACTAGCAGTAGTAACTCTGCATTAGCAGCATAATGTTCTGATCAGCAATAGAATGAATAATACTAGCAGCAGAATGATATGCATCAGCAGTATTATCATTTACACTAGCAGCAGAACCACAAACCACTTAATTAAGTCAGGGTAAACATTAACCTGATGGGTGTACACTCCGTACCTCCAAGCCCATTACTAGGTGTGAATTAATCCCTCAAGTGCACTAAATTTTCCAACAAGTATGTGTTTTAATAAGTGAATTGTAGAACACAGGTTTCTTTCTGTTCCAGGATCGATTAACATCAAACAAGCATCATGTTTGTATCAATATCATTCAAGAATTGACATTAGGAAACAAAAGGATTGTGGTTGAACCCTTTTGAATAAACTATATTTATTTCATATAATATTTGTGTTCAACCTACTCTACCAAATACATTACAGACAATATATATAGACTTTCAAGAGACACTATTCAACCATCATGATGGTTCGTGTATGCCTCATCATGTGGAGGTTTCTAACTTTATTTTACACAACTTAGACCCCTATGCTAATAACCATAAATAAATACTAACCAAAAGATATAATGGATTATTATAGCTCCAACATATTCCCCCCTAATCTATTAATCTTTTGTTTCTTCAATCTTCTTGTTCCTTGATTCTTCTTGTTCATGCTTTCTTCAAGGTTGGTTTTGATCCTTGGTGTGGATCACGTTATGGCTTTTCGATTTCTATTTGAACCGAATTTCAACATGGTTAGTGCCGCCATCTTAGTTTCAATCTTCGGCCTGACTTCTCTTGATTCTTACATGATCACGATTTAAGCGGGTTAACGCCGTCATTGTGGGGTTAGCACAACTAAAAACTAAAACTGTTAAAATAGTTTTCCAACCAATCTTCTTGCGTTGCGTTTTTCATATCACGTCTTTCTTGTAACCACAACAATCGATCTTCTTGATCAAACTCTGTTTTCCATGCTTCTTCCATGTCGTTAATCATCATCTCTTCTTCTATGGCTGCCCTCTTTCTTCTATGATATTCAACGCACAATTGATTCCTTGAATGATAATTGTAACATGATTTGATCTTGTAATTTTTTTTGAGTCCCTCGGCTCTTGATACCAATGTAGAACACAGGTTTCTTTCTGTTCCAGGATCGATTAACATCAAACAAGCATCATGTTTGTATCAACATCATTCAAGAATTGACATTATGAAACAAGAGGATTGGGGTTGAACCCTTTTGAATAAACTATATTTATTTCATATAATATTTGTGTTCAACCTACTCTACCAAATACATTACAGACAATATATATAGACTTTCAAGAGATATAATTAAACCATCATGATGGTTCGTGTATGCCTCATCATGTGGAGGTTTCTAACTTTATTTTACACAACTTAGACCCCTATACTAATAACCATAAATAAATACTAACCAAAAGATATAATGGATTATTATAGTTCCAACATGAATTTTATACTATATGTCATATGACCAACTAGGTTATATATAAAAGTGATAAAGTATGTAGTGGTGAGTGAAGACAAAGGTTGGCTAGTTATTTAACTAGTTGGCCACATTAGTCACTTTTGGGATTTGGTCACGTGGCTTTAAAAGTGGCCGATGAGAAGAGGTTGTGGTGAAACTGGCCGCTATGTGTTTCATTTATTGGGGTGTGGTATATTTTGTAATGTCAGGTAATCTTTTAGGTTGATGGTAAGAGCTTACGGCATAGGTAAAAACGCGACCTATGCTGTGAGCCACCATACGAGTCGTAGCACCATATGTGCTCGCGTTGTGACCATTGCACTCGTTATGCACCCGTTATCCATAATTTACCTTTATCTATTCTTTTTCTAAATGCAACCGTCATGATATAATCAGATAAAAAAAGGGTTTTTCAAAAAAAACTAGCCGTTATATAATTAAATAAAAAACTCACTTTTTCATTTTTTTTACTATTTAAAATCCTATAAATACTCTTTGTTTCTGCGATTTTAACACCCACCAATCTTTTAAACACAATATAATTTATACCTTAAAAAAACATTTTTATTTAATATCGTTATGGATCCCAATTATGAGCATTACGATAATTACTTTCAAGAGATATGTTAGCTTTATAAGTGGTGCTCATTAGTAGTTTACGGGCCTTGTAACTTGTGTAATACATTAGTTCATTAAGCCCATGGGACAAGCCATTATGGCATCTTTTGTATGTATGTATACTCCCCTCCCATGTATGGGAGGGGTGAGAGTTCAATCATAATCTACACATTTTCATAAGATCGATCTCTCCTACATCACTAGATACTTTCTATCTCTACTCACTCTCTAAAACCTTTATTGTTATTGTGTGATTTTGATACCATGTGGTGACATACAATTGGTATCAGAGCTTGCACAATGATGATGGAGTGATTTGTGTACGAAATTTGTGGTCTAATTTAGTGTTTTTAAAGATTTCGAACGTGTTTTTATGTACTGAGAATGGTCTTGAGTAAAAAATCTTGGATTTTACGGACAATTTGTTAAAACAAGTTGTTTTAATAATCTATTAGGGTATTTGGTTAACACCTATCGATGCAAAATGGTTTTAGAAACATCAAATTTGAGTTTTTGATCGGTGCAAAATGGTTTTAGAAACATCAAATTTGAGTTTTTGGTCGTTTTTTAAGGGAAATTCTTGTGAATAGAACCAAATCTCGGTACTTTTAGGTTAAATTTCAGTACTTTTAGGTTAAATCTCGGTACTTGTACTAGCCGAGATTTTAGGGATTCAAATTTCGGTACTTAGCAAAACACGATACCAAAACTCGGTAGTTAAGTTCAAAACTTGGCATTTACATTCCGTAGTTCTAAGGATTAAATTTCGGTAGTTTATATTAGTAAAATCTCGGTAATTTTGAGCTTACAAATTCAGTACTTTGATCTCTTAAATTTCGGTACTTTGGGTTATACAAAATTTGGTACTTTTGTCACTCAAATTTCGGTACTTTGGGTTATACAAAATTCGGTAATTTTGTATCTTAAGTTTCAGTACTTTCGGTTATACAATTTCGGTACTTTTAAGTTCAAAATTTTTGGTACTTTATGTTTTATAAACCTCGGTACTCTTAGTTATACCACCGTGATTTTTAATCATCCACATCATCCTCCACTAACATCCTACGTGTCACCCACATTATACCACCGTGATTTCATCACCAAACCATCGAGATTGTTCATTATTTCACCGAGATTTAACGACATTAGAACCGAGATTCATAACAACAAATCCACTAAGATTCTTCATCATTTCACAGAGATTTCAACAACATTACCACCAAGATTCATAATAACAAAACCACAAAGATTGTTCATCTTATTTCACCGAGATTTCAACAACATTACAACCGAGATTCATTACAACGAAACCACCGAGATTTATCTATCATTTCACTGAGATTTTCAACATCATTTCACCAAGATCACAACATCATTTCACCGAGATTTCAACAACATTTCACATAGATTTTAACATATTTTAACTGAGATTCATAACATTACATGACCGAGATTATCCGCCGAATTTCACAACCAAAGATTACAAAAACAACCTAATCCAAGATAACACAAATGCATTATAATAGTTCCCATGATTTAGGTGATCGTGGTTAGTCCAATCTTGAACGTGATAGAATATTGGTAAGCTTTGTACTAATCGCTCTATGCGGAACAGCACATGGTACAAACCGTAACGCATAAGTACATAGGTTACAATTACATATGAGATCAATATATATGGGTGGACAATTAAACTCTAAATTATTCTCCAAGATAAGAATCGATCTCGGGCTTTACTTCAATATGGACCCAAACCCATAATAGTCGCAACCCGAGAGGGCTTTGCTGCTACAAATCCACGATTAGAGCCTATCATCTGTCACTCTCTAATCGAAGCCCAGTACACGCTTCGTCAAAAGTCTTCTCTGGTTCTATTACCCTCCACAACCCAACATATAATCCCACAAAGTACATATAGAAGCTTATGAAACTCTTTCTAAATTAGTTTTTTTTGAACGGCGAAAGTATTATAGATATATAAAGAACATCCTAGCACGACGCTAGGAGCACAACGAGATAACAATTAATTACAAGCATGATGAGGGTTATCAAACCACTCGGTCCAATTTAGACTAGTCTTTCTATCTCTACAAGATATCATATCAAAAGAGGGAAGTTTAATGTCGTTTAGAATCATGTCCTTTGAGGGCCACTTTAGCGAGAAAGACATGCCATTCCGAAACTTCCAAAGTGACCAAAGTATAGTTTGAACAACGGCATCAATGTGATTTTCAGGGTTAGTAAGCAAAGAAGCACGGTGAGCTTGGTTAACTATTTCTGAAAGTGATGCAATTGAGATGTTTTCAATACTCGACCACTTGAGGACTTTAAACCGTTTCTTTTGCGATGTCACAAGGGTGAAAATATGCTCCTCAGTTTCGATGTCATTGTCACACACTGGACAACGCGTTGAATGAAGGTGGATAACCCTTGGAACCACTATGTCTAAGCTTAGTCAAACAGTGTGATAGTGTGATAAGCTAATTTTTTTCCAAACAAATGTAAGCCTATTAAATAAGTTAAAACGAACACCCCCTTCAGTTAAATATGTCTCTCTGCTGTTTAGTATATATTAGTGATTTTGGTGCTCGGAAGTCCTATCTTTCAGTTTTATTAACCTTTCAGTGCTTGGGTTTTTGTATCATTCGGGTTATTATCATGGGGTTGCGACGCCGCCGATGTTGTTTTCGGCCCTTTGGTGTCATACCTACATATTATTAACATCAAATAGAATTATGGTCGAGCATTTAAGAGCACCAGCTAGCACAACTTGTTATATGTTTACGTACGTTTTGTTTTTTACCTCAAACTCATCCTTATTTTGAAGAACTCTAACTCGAATAACTCTTGAGACATGAGTAGATAAAAAGGTCCTCAGCTTGTTTATTCTAGAAGTTTTATAAGTATATGGATTTCTTCTTCCATTTATTGGGGTTATAATCGTGATTAAATATCGTTAATTCTATTATTATTGGACTTTTGGCTATGTGATATATACCCGTGAGAACTCAATGCCGCCTAACCAAGCAGTTATAAAATCAAAGTCTGGCTTGTGAGATTGATATATAACTAAATCAAGCTAATCAACAAACATTTCACTTGCTTAATCTCATTCTATACTTTTCATTAAAGTTTGATGTAATACATAACACTATTACAGTAATATTTACACAAGAGGAGTACCCTGAACAAACTCAGTCAAAGCCAAACTAACTAAACCCAACATGGCAAGTCTCCCATTCCACAACTCAGCATCTGAAGTCATCAACCCATTTGACTTTGACTCAGCTCTTACACCTTTAAGCAAAGGCACTAACAAAGCTAAAGTCAATACAACACTTGTTCCAACAAACAAAGTTAGCCCACCGTTAGATATTTATGTCAACAAGTCTTGGCCATTAGCCAACCCAACACCCAAAGCTGACACAAACCCTATCATGGCTAACCTTCCATTGATTCTTTCTGGTGCTGGCCCACTGAAGGCTAGCAAGTCTGAGAACTTTGTGCTGATTTTTGGGGCTGATGATGGTTTATTGTTGTCTTGGGGTTGTGACATGCATTTGATGCTTGTAAAGGTAGTGTTAGTGTTAGAGTTTATGGAAAAATATTAAGTCGTGTATGTCTAGAATTGAACTCGGGACCATGGGATTGCACACTTTACGTATGAATGATTAATGTAAATAATTAATATATATAACCGTTATATATTTAATTATTTGAACACGAAATAACGACTAACGGATGTTAAGTAATTAAAGGAATTGACTAACGACCGTTAGTGAATAAAGGAAGGACCATAGGTGCAAATAGAAGGAAATAAGGTTCTAGAATTCCCATGAATGGGTTATGGCCGATCAGCCCTAAGGGTTTCCATACCCAATTCTAGTCCAACTTGTCCTCCAAGAATGTAGCCTATAAATACAAAGACATAAGGGTTAGGGTTTTACAATCTTGTACACTCTTGCTATAACCCCAAGTTCTTTTCTTCTCCTTTGTGCTAAGATCCGATCGTACAACCCTTTTTGGGTGTCGGTCCATTGCTTTTTATTAAACAAAATCGCTTGGTTTAATTCGTGTTCTTTTGCTAGCACCAAACATTAATTGGTTATAGTACGTGTGTACAAAACCTTGGTAATTAACTCACTATAGTTAATACCATCTTGGATTGAGAAACAAAACGGTAAGGGGTTTCTCGTTAATCCTATTGTTTGTTAAAGAAGAAGATTTTGAAGTTAGATCCTTGTTCTTGCTAGGATCAAAGGTATGTACCTTTAATATTCGGTTAATCTATTTACATGTTAAATTATGATTCTTTGGTTCCGCTACGTGCTTTGGTGATGTATTATTTTTTTTATATGAAAGTCATGGTATTTAAATTCTAACAGTGGCATCACGAGCCGTTTAACATGTAATTATATTACCGAAACGCATAAAAATCGAATTTTGATTTGGATTAAACATGTTAGTCGAATTTTTTTAGGGTTTTAGACAATAAAAAATTTCGAACCTAATTATTTTTTTTGGGGGGGGGGGGGTTCGATCCCTCTTTAATTAAAAAACTAGTTTTGTAACCCTAAAATTAGGAACATGTGTGTTTATGTGTGTAAAGGGTTACGTTCCTTGACTTGTAATTAATCCATGATACTTCATGCAAGGTTATCATGGATTAGGGTTTGTAATTAATTGTTAAGTTACTTGCTACATGTAATAAAAAGATAGATCTAAAGTTAGGGAAGACCTAATTAATTAAATTAATGAATCTTTTATGTGCAACATGGTGTATGGTTGCTAAGGCTTACGCAACCAACTTGTTGGTGTATGTGGTCCATTGGTACCATTAGCTCAAAAACCAATGGGAGTCTTAGTAATTATATGCATAATAATTCACATATAGATTATTAATAGGATTTATCAAAAGGTTTGCATGTGGCTATATGATTTAATGGTTAAGATTATATGCGTTATTATGTGGTTATTTATTTTTATTAAACTACTTACTTTTTTTGTTTAAATTACTCGTTGAATTGTAAGCAAAAAGAGGGTAATTTTTGGAATAGAAAATAAATTGACCTAATAAGTATGAAACATTGATGTGATAAATTATATATTGCCAAGTCTTATGTGCCGACAGTGGTTCGCTTCGCACGGTAATTTGCTCCCAGGCGAGATTAGCAATATTATAGTTTATAACATAATTTTTAAGACTTAGTATCATAAACTTTTGATTGACTGATGTGTTTTGTACCAATAGTGTGAACGGCTCACCCAGTTTAGACAAACTATAAGAGGGGTATAAGGAGGTTTGACATTAAATTGTCATCCGAAAGGGACGCGTTTTTAATTAGCCTTCGGGCGGACGTTTGTCTCTCCGCTCCTTTGTGCGTCTAATTGGAGCTACCAAGTAATGCTATTATTTTGTACAAAATCATCTTAAGGGTGAATTGACATCAATTCCACGCGCCACTTTTGTGGTAATTATCCGAATAACTTGGGTCTTTGTGACTCATGCAGTAGTAGGATATAGTGGGAGATAATTGGAGGTAATTCTTTGATTAGTAAACCCAATACCTCAATTAAAACTTTGTTGATTTAACTCTTAGCCAAATTGGTAAATAAAATTGTTTTGAAAACTTATGATACGAAGATGTGTGCATGCTTCTTCGTACATATTTTGATTGTCACATCAAAATAAATACCCTAAAAATTTAAGTCCATGCTATCTAATTATAAGAGACACTTGGAGTTAATATTTAGCGTAAGTGAGACCTTGACCTAGATATTAATGACAAGGTAAATTTCCATGGCGTAAGACCGTGACATGGAGCATTTGTAGTTTCTAAATTAGACGACTTAATTAAGTTGTAAGTGAGACCTTGAAACTTAAAGCATGAGATGGGAAGAAACATGCTTACATTGCAAAATTGTTTTTAGCAAATGTAATTCCCATAATGATCTAGGAGTCAGAAATTGTTTTGCCGATTATTGTGCGACAGATTAGCAACTTTTGTACTTTCACTACTAGCAGATCAACTGATGTAGTGAAACTATGAAAAGTTGGTTCTTAGTTTTCAAGAAAATTAAATGGTTATATGTATATTTCCTAGGTAATTTTCTTTTCTTGAAAAATTGTATTATCAGAATACTAATATTTGAACTTTTTCTGTTGAAATGGCTCAACCCGAAAATGCTGTACAAAGTTCTGCCTTCAAAGTTATTTTTGAATGAGAAAAATCGACTGGCCCTGAAGCAATTTTAGATTTGATCAGGAAATTGTATTGCTGTAGGCAAGGGGATGGTAAACCAGTAGCTGATCATATCTTGGTTATGAAGAGTTACATGGACCAACTATCACAGATCAACTATGTCGTTCCTGAGGATACATGTGTGAACCTAATCATCCAATCCTTGAACAAGGATTTTATGGGTTTTGTTCAGAATTACAACATGCATTGCTCGGGGAAGACAGTCACAGAATTACTCGCAATGCTTGTTGACTATGAAAAGGGTTTACCAGGCAAGGCACCTACTCCTCAGGTATTAGCTATACAAGGAGGTAGGGTTCAAAAGCCAAAACCGCAAGGGAATAAGGGGAAAGGTAAAGCTGACAAGGGCAACAAGTTGTGACCTATCAACCTATGCCTAAGAAGTACCATCAGAAGAGCAAGGCCAATCCGAACAAGAAGGATCAGGGTTTCCACCACTGCCACGAGATGGGACACTGGAAGAGGAACTGTCCTCTCTATCTCGAGGAGTTGCGAGTGAAAAAGATGAAGGGTGAGACTGGGAAAGCCAGTACTTCAGGTAACTTTTTCATGATTGAATTATTTTCATTAACTCATAAAATAAATTCCTGGGTATACGATACTGGATGTGGTATTCATATTTGCAATACACTACAGGGGTTTAGAGTTGAGAAGAGACTGACCTATGGGGAGCAATACCTGCACGTGGGCAATGGAGCACATGCAGCTGTTGAAGCCATCGGGATATTTAAATTAGTTTTGCCTTCGGGCTTAGTACTGTATTTGAATAATTGTCATTATGCACCTACAATTGTTAGGGGTGTGGTCTATTTTTCGTGTTTATTAGATATTGGATTTCAGCATACTATTACAAGCAATAAAATTTCTGTTTCGTTAAATAATGTTTTTTATTTTAGTGTTATTGCTGTGAATGGTGTATTTGAAATTGATATGAATGAATGCAATGATTATAATTTGATGTATAACATCAATAATAAGAGAGTCAAGAATGTCTTGGATTCATCTTATCTTTGGCATTGTCGGCTTGCTCACATAGGCAAGACTCGCACGCAAAAGCTGCAACATGATGGGCTTTTGTAAGATATCAATGATGAATCATTTGATAAGTGCGAATCTTGTATATCTGGGAAGATGACAAAGAAACTTTTTAATAATCGTATTGAAAAGGCTAATGATCTACTTGGTTTGATATATACTGATGTGTGTGGACCACTTAGACATGTGTCAAAGAGAGGTGCTAGCTACTTCTTAACCTTTACTGATTATTTCAGCCGTTATGGATATGTTTATTTACTTAAACATAAACATGAGGTGTTTGAAACATTTAAGGTTTTCAAAGCTGAAGTAGAATTACAACTTGGAAAGAAGATTAAAGCTCTTCGATCCGACAGAGGTGGTGAATACCTAATTCAGGAGTTTAAAGATTATCTAGCTGAGAATGAAATTGTCCAGCATCTCACATCTCCATATACTCCACAACAAAATGGTGTATCTGAGAGAAGGAATCGTACATTATTGGATATGGTGCGATCTATGTTTAATCTTACTACTCTTTCTTTATCCTTTTGGGATTATGCCTTGGAATCTGCGATTCGCATATTAAATATGTTCCGACCAAGAAGGTTGATAAGACACCTTATGAGTTATGGTTTGGGAAAACGCCTAACTTGTCTTATTTAAAGGTCTGGGGTTGTGAGGCGTTTGTTAAACGTGACTCAGCAGATAAACTCCAACAGAGATCTGTAAAGTGTATCTTTTTAGGATACCCAAAGGAAACGATGGGTTACTACTTTTACTACCCACCTGAGAACAAAGTAATTGTTGCTAGGTATGTAGATTTTCTTGAAAAGGATCTCTGTAACACCCCTAAAATTTAACAGTCGCGAAAGCATACAGAACTTTGAGGGTGCTACGTTGAGTAGATTGGAAATCACAACACAAGGTAAACAAAGAACGGAATACATACTCTGTTTTAATTAAAACAACATTTAGAGTTTACAAAGGATAATTCATTGTTTAGATAAAATTTAGGCCCACTGAATACAGTGGTCCCTCATAAAAACAAGTCTCAAATTAATTGCCATTTCTTAAGAAAAGGTCCATGACCCTTTCCTTGCCAAATCCTTGCCATAACAAATCAAATTACACACCTGAAAAACATGCTAAAAGTCAGCAAAAAGCTGGTGAGTTCATAGGTTTAAATAAAAGCATCAAATAGTTAATTTGGACCAGCATGATCATTACAACACATATAATGTCATACAAAAGTTTCTATCGCGCTAGCACTAAGTTCATGCAACCGAAGCTCGACAGTTCAGTACGCTAATCTATAGCACACAAATAATAGTTAAAGGGCCCTTAGCGTGTGTTTAACCCAATACACTCGAAGTCCGACTTGCTATACGTCCGCATTGACCTGTCTGGCCAACCGAACGGGGGAGTCACCCCAATAGATCTATCTAAAGCAATCGCGCTTCCCAAAGGGAACTAACGGCTCATGAAAATGGGCATGATAGTGGGTTCTAGGGCTTAGGCTAACTACGCAATAGTTTTGAGAAAAAGTTATAATATTATGGTCCATAAAAAGATTTGCATGTTTCTCACCCCATATTTGTAAAACAAGTATAAATAAAAGGGGGCTATAAACTCACCTTTAATGGCCTGAACAGTGAATGCTGTGAAATTAAGGAGTGTACGGCACCAACACGCAACCTAGATTAAATAACCATGTCTTAGTTTCAAGTATTAAGTTTAAGTCCTTTCATAATTTAGTTTCAATGTTTTAGAGTATTTATGTTGTTGTCACTTGTGTGGCGGCAAGTGAGGTTACGAAGGAATTCTCTAAGAATTGGTAAGGTTTAGCTCTACGAATGACTTAAATGTACGGAAGTGAGGAAACGAGAATATTATAGGAAATTGAGTGACAGAATTTGGAAAGTAAGGAAATGAACGATTTAAAGCACGAGTGGATATAATCGAGATGTGATATATATATATATATATATATATATATATATATATATATATTAAGGTTATGTAGTTTGATCGTTATATCCAATTATGTTGATTTTTGAAGTAAAACTTAGCGTAAGTGACGTTTATTATTTACTAGTTAAATGTTTTGAGAAAATGTAATATAAAGTTAATTTTAACAAAACTTGGTTGATTAAAATGAACTAGGTTTATATTGTTATTAATAATTAGTTATGACTCATAAATTATAAGTTTAGAAACAATTTATCTAGTTAAATTTGTTTAAGTAATGTTCATGTTTAATATTTCATTTTCTAGTTTTTTGTTAGTGTCGTTATTATTGGCCGATTTAGTTTTAAAATGACAAGTATAGGTGTCAATTTATATACTTTCTAACATGTACTATTGCCTATACTTAATTAGGAATTCGATTTAGTTTTTCTTTTTAGTGTACTCGAGTTCTATATCTTCAACGACACGTGTGTGTATATAAAGTTTGTATTTCTTTGGCCAATTTTTATGGTTTACTATATACATAATCGTAAGGCGACATCTAGTGACAATTCACTAATTAATGGTCCATTTATCTTAGTAGTCGTATTCACAAGTTTTAAACGTATATTAGTTTCAATACAAGGGTGTTGGCGTGATCGGCTATTACAGTTTTTATTTTCAACAAGTATATATGTATGTTAACAGGTTTCACATGACAACCATTTGTTGGGCTGCGGCCCAACTGGATTAGAGGAGGAGGGGGAATACTCGGTATTGGATTGGATAGATCACCAGTAGTCACAATGGGCCTGGTGGGCCGAAAGTACTACTTGGCAGAATACATCAAAGACTAGAACATGGTATTTTAGTTGGGCTGCTCTTGGGTCCTATGTGGGCTACTCTTTGGGTTTGGCCTGGAACGAAAATATAGGATATACACATTCAAGCCTTAAAGACTTGTGTATATTCTCTGGGAACTCCTCTTGACCATCATTCGACATCATAAGGAGCTAGAAAACTTACGTCTTAGTTAATCCTTGGGTTGAGTACCACTTCAACACCAAAGTTTAGGAGTTTGTGGGTAATCTTAGTCTTGGCCTAAACTTCACGTTTCGACAAGGAAAAGAACTATTTCTAAGGGGAATTAGTCCTTGACCACAAGCACTCTTGTGCCTCTAATGTTGAGCCTAAAAATATCCGTTAAAAGGAGTAATCTATTCGAGTATTAACAACCTTTGGTGGGTTTGTTTTGGAGCAAGAGATTCTACCCAAATTTGAGGTTTGATCTCGGGTTTTAGTGGGCGTATTTAAGACTCGAACCAAGAGTATCTCCCTTGGTTCTTGTCTCCCATATTCAGGCTCTAAAGGGTGGGTACGGGATGAGTTGTGAAGCAATCCTCTTTGCTTGCATTGAACCTTCAATCCCACGGCTAGCTCACCTACATGGTGGCTGCCTGGGTGTATCTAATTCGACAAGAACTCAGCCATAACAAGGTCACCACCAAAACACCTTGTGTTTGAGGTGGTTCTCATTCGGTTAAAGGTGGACATGGTGTTCATTCAAATTACTAACACTAACCCAAAAAGAATACATCATTCCAAACGGTTCTATTACTCAAATCTTATCGTCTACTATCACTAAACTAAATTCAATACTCGAATCCATGGACTCCTGGAGTCATTCGAATCACAAATATAGCCACAACGACCAACAAGATATGAACCTAGTGTCGAGTTCTAGAATTTCTAACATCCTAAGCCACACGAAAGTGATAACAACAACAACATCTAACAAGAATTTTTTTTACAACGAAATCCATCACTCCTGGACAAATAATTATTAACCAAAATTCAATAAAACCAACAACCTAAATTAATTTATATTCGACCTAAGATTAACATGAATAATCTAAAATGAATAGAATTGAGAAGATTCGGATACAAATTCAATTCTTACAATGATTTCGAGAGATGATGAACTTCGAATGAAACCCAATCCGAAAACCCAACTGTTCCAAACCGAACCACAATCACCACAAACCCTTGTTCTTCCTTGAGTGATCTAATCTTCTCAGAACCTTTGTATGAATTTGTTGAGGTGTGGTTCGATCTCCTTTGGAACGTTGGCTAAAATGGACGAATATGGAGAGTAACTCCATGGTTTCTTTTGGATTTGGGGGAAATAAGATTTCCATTTGGGTGTTATTTCTACTTCTATTGTAGTCTTCTATGTTTGACTTGTGAGATTCCAAGGCTAGTGAAAGTGAATGGACCATTTTAGGTCAAAAAGAAAGAGATAACAGTGTTTGAGGATGGTGATGGATCGGCTAAGCTTTTGGGGAAGGAGAGGGGCGGACAAAAACTCTAGGGAAGAAGACAAACCTGTTTTGGGGATAAGTGTGAGTGGAAGGTGTAACATGTTCACAATCATAACACACAAGAAATATAGAGATTCAGCCGTGTATATTTAGAGAGAGAGTGAGATGAGATGGGAACTTAGTGAGAGAAAGAGCAAGTGAGATTAGCTTGAAATAATGAGAAGTTCCAACCCTTCCCTTGTGTGGGAAGGGGTATTTATAGTACATACACAAACGCCCCACATGGGCTATGGAGTGAGCATAGTGCGTAAAGACCCGATCCGACTCCATGGTGTTACGAAGTCTAACCTAATATGATTAATCCTACGAGCTACTTAATGCTAATCCATACTCGGGGTGACCGAGTCTTTCATATGAATATTCATATTCCTAAGAATCTCCCCCTAAAGGATGTCACCCCAGAAATTACACTTTGAATTCTAGCTTTCTATTACATAGATTAGTGTTCCTAGCTCGTAGTCTTTGATTCTTCAAAGTCTTTAATCTTTGTACTTTTAGCAGTGAACTTTTGATGACTGTTCTTTTGTCTTGGATGATCTTTGAGGATTCTTTGAGGTCATCATCCAACGTACGTCTCCTAGTCATCTTTTTGCAGTATCGTCTCCATGTGATGTTGTGATCTTTGGACCGGCATGCTCACACTTTTCTGGATCATGATTTTCAACATCAGAGTTGCGGAAGCATTGTTGAAAGTCTTTCATTTATCATGATTTCTTGGATTATAATGATGAAGTGTGAGCATGGGGTGATGAATCGGCATCTTTTCGGCAATCGTATGCAACCGCCAGGGATTCCTGCAAATGACAGTTAGCAATAAAACGTCCGTTACTTACTGGTTCGGACTTCGAGATTGTTAACAGCATAGTGTGAAAAATTTCTCTAATCCTTACCAAGGCCGTTCCTAAATCGGATACCCCCGAGAGGGCTTATAAGATCTACCAAAGTACATCAACGATTAGGTGAGTCGCTGGAGTTCACTCTACGACTGTAGACCGTTTGAAACCGCTATGACCACTAAGCGTAATCCACAAGGAATTATCGAAGTGACCTGCTTTCAGGGTTGTTTGATGTTAACCCTGGCAGGAATTTCCATTCAATCACTGAGAATTACATTTGTAAATTTCCTCATAAATGTTCTGGCAGGTTGCAAAGATCTGCGTAGGACTCATAAGTTTACAACTGGTGTCCTTAATGTTGAATGACCAGTGTAGAAGTAACATGTGTTCCTATGAGATCTTATGATGCATCTCGTGGCTCTAGACTTGATAAGTGCATTTTTGGTAGTCGGAGACAGGAGCGGTGTCTCCTGTTTCAATATCAACATAACTCGTAATGAGCGGTCGATAGATTATGCAGGGTTCCCCGTGAGAATGAAACAAGTCCTTTTAAGAGAACTTGAGTGGCTAGAAGGTTTAGTGCTGTGCGTCACTGGGTCCATGACATCTTGTGTTCAATACTGGTGTTACCTTAGTAACCACCAGGAGCATATGAGTTGAACCCGGTTTCTACCCTAAGGTTGAATAATTGGAGGGCTATTTCTTTTCACCCATTCTCATTACATTTCTTTTTAATTCTTCAACCCCTTCTTTCTCCTTTCTCATATTACTCCTTTTTTCATAATCATACCTAAGGACTTTCTAATACTAACTATTCGGTATTGTCCTTGGGTAGATCCCTCTGGCTCTGGCGGATCATAGGACGGTTTTCTTAACCTTAGCCACCTTATAACACCATGACTATCCTATGTTGCCATAAACCATTTATTTGAAAAATCTCTCAAAGTGTTTATAATTAAGGAACACTTTTTGGTAACACTTTGAGAGTTTTGAACTTTTCAAATGCTCCCCTTAACATGTGCTCAGATGTTTTTATTATAAATTTGCACATGTTGGGTAGAGCTTACACTTTTTGAATTGATCCACTTTCAGTGAACATGACCGATTCGAGACACGCTTACATCACTAGTTAGAATAGCTTGAAATTATTACCCGGCCTGGTCAAGTCCACAGAAAGTTTCTCGAAACGGTACACTCTACTCAGACAAGTCCTCTTCGAGACACGCTTACATCACTGGTTAGACCAGCTTGAAATTATTACCCGGACAGGACAAGTCCTTTCGATTAATGACAGTTTTTGTTTCGTCAATTCATTTGTGAAGTCTGAGTCGCGTACACTCTACTCAGACAAGTCCTCTTCGAGACACGCTTACATCACTGGTTAGACCAGTTTGAAATTATTACCCGGCCAGGACAAGTCCTTTCGATTAATGACAGTTTTTGTTTCGTCAATTCATTTGTGAAGTCTGAGTCGCGCTCACATGAGATGCCATATCCTTTTTGTCACCACAAACCATTTGCTCCCATTCAATATGTGCATTGATATACAAAAGAGTTTAGCACATATGGGAGAGCTTACACTTAAGTCCAAAACATCGCATTTTTATCAGATTGCATATTTAAATCACATTCTCTCCCCCGATCATAAATTTCAAACCTTTTGAGATTTTGTGATCCCAATTGATTTAAATAAGTTTAGAAAATATCGGAGAAAATGTGGTCAGGTTTAATATGTGCTGATAATGGAACATACTAATGCTCCCCCTCAATCAATGAGGGAGAATGTTAGTGTCAGGTATGATAAATTTGAAAGATATTTGAATTAAAAAAATCATACACTGACACATAACAACAAGTTTCATTAAATGCACTGCTTATTATGTACAAAGTGACTTGATTTGATGAAATAAAGTTTTTGAAATCACTCTCCCCCTCAATCGATGACCCGTTTTCTATTTAAAGAGTTGTAGTCATTGATTGAGTGATAGATTTTTGATGAAAAGTTCAATTCTGATTGATATTCAAAAATCATGGTACCACCAAGTTTAGCACAAATACTTTCCTGAAGAACCATAGATGAAAAAGTATCTGTGATGTAAAGAAGACTTCTCTTCTTATACAAGAGATGATGCACTGAAACGTACATCAAATCGAAGAAACATGGATATAAAGTAATCCATGCCCGGGTGAACTTCACCCATGGGGGAACAACCGTCTTTTTGGCGACGTGCTTTCCCCATAATGAGGAACGGGTTACAGTCTGAAGCAACTGCAAGCCGACATGACATGTTTTAACAATTTATTTTAACTTCTACTCGAGCTTCATTTAAAGTCCCGTGTCATTATTGAATGACATTTCTAGGACCGTAAATGTTATCGATAAACAAAAGACATGCCTAGAGTAACTATTTTTGGTATTTTTGTGTTTTTCTGATTTTTATGGTTTTTTTTATAGGTTTTATATTTTTCTATTTTCTTTTTGGTTTAAAATATATACAAGGATATATGAAGCAAATCCATTACTCCTCATTCTCTTCCTGAAGAAGCTTGAGGGTTTCTGGCGTCAAACTCTTCATGCCAAGTCGCGGGAGAATAAATTGGAACCGTTCTCTCGAGAGTGCCTTAGTGAAGATATCAGCCAATTGAAACTCAGTTCTCACAAAGTAAAGTTCAACAACCCGTTTCTCAACCTGTTCCCTTATAAATTGATGCCGGATATCGATGTGCTTTGATCGGGAGTGTTGGACATTGTTGCCGCAAAGAGCTATAGCACTTTTGTTATCACAATACAGAGGGATCTTGTTTTATGCAAAGCCATAGTCCGATAGTTGAGATCGCATCCATAGGATTTGTGCACAGCACGCAGACATGGCAATGTATTCAGCCTTTGTGAAAGATATAGATGTACTCATTTGCCTCTTAGATGACCAGCTTACTAACTTTTCTCCCAGAAACTGAGCACCTCCCGATGTACTTCGACGAGTATCTTGACACCCCGCATGGTCTGCATCTACATAGGCCGTGAGTGCCATGGCGGTGTCCTTAGGATACCAGAGACCCATATGAATAGTTCCTTGAAGGTATCAAAAGACCTGCTTTACTGCTTCCAGTTGCTTTTTGGTGGGCTTAGACTGGTACCGAGCGCACATGCATACTGCGAACAAGAGATCTGGCTTACTAGCGGTGAGATACATTAGGGATCCAATCATGCTTCGAAACTTGGTTTGATCAATAGGGATCCCAGAGAGGTCTTCATCTAACTTCGATCTCTCAACCATAGGAGTGTCAACAGGATCACTTGAATCAAATCCAAATTTATTCAATATTTCATTTGCATACTTGGAATGATTAATGAATATGCCTCCGAGACTTAGAGAAATTTGTAAACCCAAGAAGAACGACATTTGTCCTATCATAGACATTTGGAACTTGGAGCTCATCTCGTTAGAAAAACGATCACATTCCATAGGATCAAAGGAGGAAAAGATAATGTCATCTACGTAGATATGAACGTGAAGTAGATGTTTGCCTGTTTTCCTAGTGAATAGCATAGGATCAACAACACCTTTGGAGAATTTGTTTACCAGAAGGAACTTAGACAAAGTGTCATACCACGCTTTAGGTGCCTGCTTTAGGCCATAGAGAGCCTTCTTCAAACGATAGACGTGAGTAGGGCATTCAGGATCCACAAATCCTTCTGGTTGACTGACATAGACTACCTCTTTCAAATCACCATTCAGGAATGCTGTCTTAACATCCATTTGGTAGACTATCATATTCTGACTGGCAGCATTGGCGAGAAAGATTCTTATGGCTTCAATTCGAGCAACAGGTGTGAATGATTCTTCAAAGTCTATGCCCTCTTCTTGACGATATCCCTTTACAACAAGCCGTGCCTTATTTTTTAGAACGTCTCCATGCTCATCAAGTTTCACTTTGAAGATCCACTTAAGAGCGATAATCATTGCACTATCTGGAGGAGGCACTAATTCCCATACTTCAAGTCGATCAAACTCATGAATTTCTTCTTGCATTGCAGTAAACCAGCAGTCTTTAGACAAAGCATCTTTGAAATCTTTGGGTTCAACTTTGGATAGTATGGAATTAAAGAAGCACCACAATGCATCGGTGGCAAGTTGCTTGCGTGTGGATACCAGACGAGAAGGATTTCCAATGATGTTGTCAATCGGATGATCATTGGTCCATTTTCTGAGATGATCATGTGGTTGAGGGTAGGGAACTGATGTTGCCGTGTTAGGATCCCCTGAAGAAGATGTCTCAGTAGAAGATTCAGGAGCAAATATATTCTCGAATGGAGCATCATCAGTAGAAGCAAAAGGATTCACTTCAAAAGAATTGTCAATTGCAGAACCTAGCTGTACCGAATTAGATTGAACATTTGATAATGATGGTGAGTGAGTGGGAGATGGTGCGTCTTGACTAATTGAGACAGCTATAGATGGACCATCTGAGTTGTGTGGAATTGGAGCATCAACAACTGGAGGTAAAGGTGGTGCTTCAGTTGTAGCATCAACAGTTGGTGGCTCAAAGTATTCATCAAACATTGGATCAAACAAATTCTTCAACTCCTCACTAGTAGGGGGTACATAAGAAACTGCAGGAGTGGGATGTTGTACAAGACCTGAACTAATTGGTCCAGGAGACAAAACATTAGGAGCGGGTCCAGAACTTGTGTGTCCAGGAGCTGTTTGCTCAGTCAGCTCATCGAATGTCACATGAATGATTTCCATGATTTGTCGGGTTCGTTTGTTGTAGATTCGGTATCCCTTGCGATCTGGTGCATATCCAACGAAGAATCCTATGTCTGCTTTAGCCTTTAGTTTCCCAAGATCCTGACTGTCGTTTGTTGGGTAGCATAGAGCACCGAACACTCGTAGAAAGGAAAGATCTGGTTTCTTGCCATGTATCAACTCATAAGGAGTTTTGTTGTGAAGAGTATGTATCAATGATCGGTTTTGGGTGTAACACGCTGTGGCAATTGCTTATGCCCAAAGAAACATTAGTGCCTTGGAAAATATCAGCATGGTTCGTGCAGCTCCCACAAGAGTACGATTTCGTCTTTCAACAACGCCGTTCTGCTGAGGAGTACGTGGAACACTTTTCTGGTAAGTTATGCCAATACTTTCATAATATTGAATGTGTTGTTTGTTAACAAACTCAGTTCCATTGTCCGTACGGATGATTCTGACAGTTTTGTTGAGTCTCACTTGTAGCTGTTTGATAAGTTTGATGATAACCTCTGGAGTCTCGTCCTTGGTTCTCAAAAACTTCACCCATGTAAACCGAGAGTAGTCGTCGACCACTACAAGAATATATCTCTTCCCATTTATACTTTGCACTCTCATTGGTCCGCACAGATCCATGTGAAGGGTGTGAAGAACTTCTATGATGGTGTTGACAGTTTTGGGTTTGTGAGTATGCTTCTTGCTTTTGCCCAGTTGACACGCAGAACAAAGATGATCCTTTTCAAACTTCAATCTGGGCATACCTCGTACAAGATCCTTGCGAGTAAGCTCATTTATGGTGCCGAAGTTTAAGTGATTTAACCGACGGTGCCAAAGCCATGATTTGTTCTTTGAGGCCTTTGACAGCAAGCAAATTGGAGAGGACCGCATCATGTCTTCAATAGAGATGGTGTATAGATTAGTGCTACGACTGCCTTTAAGGAGATCAATACCATCCAATTCTCTGATGAAACATGTGTGTTTTCTGAATGCAACTTCAAGATCTGAATCACAAAATTGACCAACAGAGAACAAATTGTGCCCAAGTCCTTCCACGTAGTATACCCTGAAAATTACACTGTCACCAAAAACATAATCTCCATAACCCATAATTGCCCCAAAATGGTCTTTCCCGAATCTAACTGTCCTGATAAACTTATTCACGAAATTCTTGAGCCGTGAGCGATCCCCGGTCATATGTTTTGAGCAGCCTGAGTCCAAATACCAAAGGACGATTTGTACGACCTGCATTTGAAAACAGACAACGATGGATAACTGAAAAAGGTGGATCCCCACATGCAACTGGGGTCCGTTTGGTTAGCACAAACAAATTCTGGAACTACAGGAATCATAGATGCCATGGTATTCATAGTGGAAACTTCACTAGTAGATGCAATGGACCTAGTTACAGGGCATTGTTTCTCTAACGGGAAAATTCTACCAGTTGGCTTCCATTCCTTAACAATCACTACTTTATGATTAGTCATTCTAGTTAAGGGGCACTTATTTCCTAAAGTGAATTTTCTCTAGTGGGCTTCCATTGATAACCAACATTATCAAACAGATTTCCTGTTGCTTTCCAAATCTGCTTATTCAGTTCAGGTTTCCTAACATTCTTAACTGGGGATCGTTTAGGAGACATCAAGAATGACACAACACAATCATCATGATTACCAGAAATTAAGCATTCGTTACATGTTTTACAGACATCATTAGAATTCGAATTAATTACAGTACGCTTAAAGCTAATACTAGAATCAACACGATTCTTTTCAGTCAAACCAAACTTATTGTTCCTAAGGTGGACTTCTACTTTCTTCTCATGAGCACTCATAGCTGGCGCAGTCCTATCTTTCTTTGTATTGCGATTAGGCTTTGACCCGCTAGCTTTAATGTCACTGTTTACTCCTGTAGAAGCAATGATGGGAACATTAGTTTGTTTCACTGCCATTTGTTTTTTCGGTTTTGATGTGCTGGTTTAGATGTTTTCAGTGGTACATCAAAGGTTATATGCTTGTTCTTAATCATTGAGGATGATGCAATAAACCTATCTCGCTTGTTATCAATCTTAGGACATGTGCCAATGACGTATTCTAAGAGTTCCTGAGATCGTTTAGTGAGGAAGCAGGCATCTACAACTGCACTATCAAGTGGTTTATCTATCCTATCCTCTTCTACGATCTCACGAAGGGTATCAAGGCTATCCTTAAGGTGAGTGATATATACTTGATGAGCAGACCTATTGTTCCTAAGGGGAAGCGAAATAGGCACAATATCAATTGCATACTTACTACAAGCAGAAACCTTTGGAACAACATTATCACTGGTGATGACTGACATTTTCCCTTTTACCTGAGCCTTTAGATTCTCAATCTCATTAAGCAAAGAAGTTATTTTTTCATTGGTTTTATCACGTGTGATTTTAATCGAATCATATAACTCTTTGTAATGTTGTTTGATTTTTGAATTTTCAGCTTGAAAACAATAATTTTCATGTTGTAATTTATTGATGGTGTCTTGATAGTGAAAATTCTGAGAATCTAAAGACGATAGTTTATGGGTGCCAGTCACATCACTCTTATTCGATTTTAACTGGGCAATTTGGGCCCTCAATTTTTGAATCGTGTTAGTGTGAGCTTGAATTTTTTCATCACGTTTGCTTAATTCAAAATATGCATCAAATTCAGGAGCATCCAAAGACGTCTTGGCATTTGAAATTTTAATTATTTCTTCTAAATGTTGATATTTTAATTGCAAATTAAGATTATCAACCTCTAGTTTTGAAAAATGCCTAACCATGTTATCATGGTCATCGTTTTGGATTTTCTCATGCAATTTTAAATTCTCCCCCTCAAGCTCAACAACACGATTCTGGGTAACATTCAATGCCATAGACAACTCATGAAATTGACAAGCAGTTAATGCAGAATCAGTAGCAGTATAAAATACATCCTGTGCAATACATCTAGCAATCAAATTCTCATTGGTGATGAGAACATTCTTTCTTTCAATCTCACAGCATTTAAGATCAATAGCATTTTGTTTTCCCATGTTTTCTATTTCTTTAAACACTTCTTTCATTTCTTTTACTTCAGTTTCACGGGTTTTTTGCATGCCCTCAAAATGTTGTTTGAGTAATTTAAAAAAATGGAATAACCTCAGTTAAGTAACACTGTTTTGTTAGTTCAAAACCCCTTTCCCCTTCAGTAATTCCCGTTGGCGTAATTCTCTTCTTACATGTTTTATCAAAATCAACAAATAGTTGACAAAGAACATATATGCTAATTAGAGTTTTACATTCTGTGGGAAGAGTTAGAGGAACTAAGTGCATGGGTGTATTGGGTGGGTACACCGTTGCTGCAGCTATCTTTCTAAAGGGTGGAGTCTTGGCTTTAAGTTCTTCGGCCTTTCTCTTTTCAACGTCCAAAGACCAAAATATTTGTTCTGGCGTCAACTTAGTTTGAGGTGCAAAAACAGTCAATCGGTTCTCCTCATAGTAATTATGGGGTTTGATTATGAATCGATTTGCTATACATTTGGGATCCTTCATTTTTTCAGCCAATCTTTCTCTATTTATTACTTCTATCTCATTACTCTCTTCAAATGATGACACATTAGGAGGGGCATGACCAGGCTTAAGCAGTTCATTTCCATCATATAAGGAAGGTTGGGCTACTTTAGCACTCCTAAGGAAAGTTGATTTAGGTTCACCTACAGTCATTTCACTATGTTCATCACACAACTTTTTATGCTTTTGAATCATTTGAACAGTTTTTCTGGTCTGGTCTTGTGCGTACAATTTGTTTTCAATTTTATTCTTTAACGTTTTAAGTCTGGAAAAATCATTTAAGAGCTTTGTTTCTTTTTCTTTGAAATCAAGTTTTAGTGTAATTACACTTTCTTGGATCTCCTGTTTTTGTTTAACAGTTTGATCAAGTTGTTTTCGTAAAGAATATAACTCCTTTTTTAATGTTTCTTCCCTTAAATTACGTTCTGTTATGAATGTACGCATTTGACTATCCATTTGCTGCTCACGTTCAGTTAGCTCAAATTTTGCACGTTGTTCATATATGGCCACCTGATCTTTATAGATGTTAAGTCTAGTGGTCAAAGTGTCATCAGGGATAAACACAGTGTTCTCATGCAACTCACAAGTATTATCAACAACAGTAGATGCACAACTTGGTACAACAGACACGTCGTTGTGATTCACATATTGTTCATATGGGATAACATTACTATTTCCCATATCAACAGTATCTGATTCAACAACATCTGTCTGTTGTACTTTGTTGGGAATCTTCTGTTCATCTACCATGTTATATGTGTCATAAAGCTTTAGTACCTCAGATATGATAGATGGATTGAAAGGACCAGCTTGTTGTGGTGATGAGACTGCATAAGACAAATTAGCCATGAAGATGGTTTGAGCAGTGGGTTCATCATCAACGTCTGAGTCAAAAGCATCGCAGTGATCAGCTTGGAAGATGTTGGGATCATTTAGTGCCAAGTCCTGTACTGGTTGATCATCCACATCAGCATCAAACGTGTTCCCCTCATCACTAGCAAGAAACAATAGCTCTTCTTCGTCCAAAGCTGCTCCATTCTCTTGAGCTTGCATCAACAACATCTTATCTTTGAAGTAGTCAGAGTTCTGTGGACGCTTTGGTTGAGTGCAGTTCCTTGCTATGTGTCCTAGTCCACCACAGTTGTAACACTTGGTTTGCCTTCCCTTTCCCTGATTAGCATTCCCAACTCTGTTCAGTATATTACCCCGAGCAACGTTCCTTTGATTCACATTCTGCCTTCCCTGAACATTCTGAACCACAACCCTTCCATCTTCCATTGTTGCTTGATTACGTGGATTTGATGAAGTTCGAAGTTGATTGTTGGTTTGAAGGAGTGTTGCTCTGAACTATTTGACAAGTAAAGAAACTTGGTTGGAGAGATTATCAATCATCTTGTTAGTATGAGAGTATCCTGAGTCCAGTTGGTTGTTCACAGCAGATGGTGGGTGCAAGGATGATTGGACAAATGATGTCTAATTCTGTGATGAAAAAGGATGGTGATACACTTGATCAAGTGAGGATTGATTGAACGGCAGAACATTTGAGACAAATGCAAGTGGATCATTAGATGTTGTTGGATTGAGTTTTTCCCCCAGTTGACGATCATAGACAGCATGCTTTTCATGTTGTTGTAAGTAAGCATACAGCTGTTCATAATTGGTATGTCTCAATCCTTTGTTGAGCTTCACGGCTATAACAAATCTATCCCACTCGGGTGACATGTTGTTCACAAACTTAGAATTGAGCTGGATATTTGGCATTGTCATCCTGATGATCCTCATGTCATTCACAAGCTTGTGAAATCTCACATAATAGTCAGTGATGTTTTCACCCGGATTCATCTTGAAGTGCTCAAACTCATCATACAACTGAGATTCACGATCTTCTTTGGTCAGTTCAGATCCAGCCAGAAGCATTTTGACATTGTCCCAAACAGCTTTGGCTTCAGTGTTGAAGTTAATAAGCTTGTAAACGTCTTTGGGAAGTCCTTGAATCACAATGTTGGAAGCTCTAATGTCTGCATCATAACGCTTCTTTTCCTCCTCATTAAGATCGTTGTAAGTACGTGGCCTGTCAGTTCCAAAAGTGACAGTTCCATCCTCAGCGGTAGTGATAGCATCTCTAGTGGTGCCCATTTGAAAAGGTCCTTCATCAATGGATTTAAGAATGTTAAATCCATTTTTTTTCCCAAGAAATAAAGTCGTATTCTTTGTGCCCATGATTCATAATCCGTCCTATCAAGCATAGGAGGGCGGGTATCGGACCCGGCAGCTTGAATGTCATCAGAAGAAGTACTTGCCATGATGTAAACTTGCACGGGATTTTACAATTCTATGATTTAACCCGAGAAATAGATTCTTTCGCGGGATTTTACAAAAATCAAGAATAAACCGTGATTTGATTACTTGAATGTGTTATGATGAAAGTTTAAGACCAAAACTCAATGGAACAAAGTTTGGTCAAAACGCAGCCAAATCTTGAATCAAACCACAATCATGAAATGACAAAACTCAGTAACCCAAAACGCAGAAATCCCAAAACGCAGAACACCAAAACGCAGTACACAAAACGCAGAATTCCAAACCACAAGAGCCTCAAAACGCAGGACCTCAAAACGCAGAGAACCAAAACGCAGAATACCAAAACGCAGTAGCTCAAAACGCAGGACCTCAAAACGCAGAGAACCAAAACGCAGAAGATCAAAACGCAGAACCTCAAAACGCAGAGAACCAAAACGCAGAAGATCAAACTGCAGCTACAACCAGACAAAACGCAAGGGACAAAAATGTCGCTTTCAACTGCGTTTTGTCTTTTTCCCGTTTTAGCTCAAAACCAAATCGCAACCCGAAACCAGATCAAACCGCAACACAACACGTCTTTAAATATCACAAACCGCAATCACGAAATTCACACCGAGGGTCACACCGCAGTGAGGAAACTCACTTAAATCTTCCAACAGAACCACAAAATAAGCCGTGTATCACCACTAAACACTACTAGATATTGTAGAACACCTAAGAGTACAAAGTATTAACCAATTTAATCACAAACAACGATTAAACCATGGTGTTTTCTTTCTATTCTAGTCGAACCACAAAAACAAGATAAAAACGCCAAGAACACACCACAAATCCATGAACATGCAATCACTCGAACCTAACCATGACTTTTGATACCAATTGTAACATGTTCACAATCATAACACACAAGATATATAGAGATTCGGCTGTGTATATTTAGAGAGAGAGTGAGATGAGATGGGAACTTAGTGAGAGAAAGAGCAAGTGAGATTAGCTTGAAATAATGAGAAGTTCCAACCCTTCCCTTGTGTGGGAAGGGGTATTTATAGTACATACACAAACGCCCCACATGGGCTATGGAGTGAGCATAGTGGGTAAAGACCCGACCCGACTCCATGGTGTTACGAGGTCTAACCTAATATGATTAATCCTACGAGCTACTTAATGCTAATCCATACTCGGGGTGACCGAGTCTTTCATGTGAATATTCATATTCCTAACAAAAGGTTTCTTTTAAGTGTTTTAGAGATAGGTTTAATTAAAGGAGTGGGTATATTATACCCGCGTCTCGCTGAACAGAGTTAAACTTGGGTCCTTCCCGGAACCGTCATAAATATGGAAGAATGGATTTTCAGAGACGTTTATATGATACTTGAATGTATTTAGAGTTTTATGAATTCACAATAATTCATGAGTTTTAAATTTATTTATGTTTAGGCTTTGGCACGCGTGTGGTGTCTTTCTGAGTAAAACTGAGATAACCTCCCGTTTTTACTACGATTATAGTGGGTAAAATGTGAGATGGGATAATTTCACTGTTCTTGGTGAGATTTCCGGGTGATACAGTGTGCAGGTCTATTTTCCGTGATAATCATATAAATGCCTAATCTGGTGATTTATTCATAATAAATGAACTGTTATGAATTGAATATTCGGGGAAATTTACCGTTTGTCACAATATCATATCTCAAGAGTTCAGTGGGAGGATCTTTGATCTGGAAGATGATCAAGAGGATACATTACCTTTTGAAAACACTAGCGAACTTCCTGTGGAACCAGAAAGTCTGGGTCCTCCACCTGAAGTAATTCCCATTCGCAGATTCGTAAGGACTGTGAAAGCACCTGAACATCTATGTCTTAACGTAGAGGTTGAGGAAACTATATTAGGGGACTTTGGAGAGCCTGCTAATTATAAAGCTGCCATGAATGATCCTAAAAAGGATAAATGACAGATTGCTATGAATGTGGAAATGCAATCCATGAAAGATAATGAAGTCTGGATTGAAGTAGACCTTCCTCCCAATGCCAAGGTAGTTGGGAGCAAGTGGCTCTTCAAGAAGAAAACTGACATGGATGGCAATGTACACACCTATAAGGCCCGTTTGGTAGCTAAAGGCTTTACCCAAACTTATGGCGTTGACTACGAGGAGACCTTTTCTCCTGTAGCTGACATTAGGGCTATTAGGATTCTCATAGCCATAGCTGCACACTATGATTATGAGATTTGGCAAATGGATGTCAAAACCGCCTTCTTGAATGGTCACCTAGATGAAGATATCTATATGGCGCAGCCTGAGGGGTTTTTGAATCCAGAATTTCCAAACTGTGTATGCAAACTTCAAAGATCCATTTATGGATTGAAGCAAGCGTCACGGCAATGGAATAAGAGATTTGATGAAGAAATCAAAAGGTTTGGATTTACTCAGAATCTCGATGAGCCATGTGTATATCACAAAGCTAGTGGGAGTGATGTGATTTTCCTAGTCCTATATGATGATGACATATTGATCATGGGTAAAAATATTCCAAGATTGAATGAGGTGAAAGCTTATCTGGGGAAATGTTTTTCCATGAAGGATTTAGGAGAAATAACATACATTCTGGGAATTAAGATCTATAGAGATAGATCAAGGCGGTTGATTGTATTAAGCCAAAGTGCTTACATTGATAAAATATTGAAGAGATTCAATATGCAAAATTCCATAAAGGGATATTTGCCAATGCAAGAACAACATGGCTTAAATAGCAAAGCTCGTGCTTCAACACCTGAAGAGGTGGCACGCATGAAGAGAGTCCCTTATGCTTCGGCTGTCGGATCTATTATGTATGCGGTGAGATGTACAAGGCCCGATGTGGCGTTTGCTCCGAACATTACCAGTCGTTATCAGCAGAATCCAGGTGAGCTCCATTGGACTGCTGTTAAACATATTATCAAGTATTTAAGAGCTACGAGAGATATGTTTTTAGTATATGGGGGAAATCCAGATGCAGAACTGTGTGTTACAGGTTACTGCGATGCTTCCTGAAAGTGTGATAAAGACGATACGAAGTCTTAGACGGGTTATGTCTTTGTCATTAATGGAGGAGCTGTGGATTGGAAGAGCAAGAAGCAGAGTACTATAGTGATGTCTGCAACAGAAAGCGAGTATATTGCTGCTTCAGAAGCTGCAATGGAAGCCGTCTGGATTAGGAAGTTCGTTTCAGGGCTTGGCGTTATGCCCTCAATCGAAAGACCTATAAAAATTTATTGTGACTATTCAGCCGCAATTACATTTGCCAATGAACCTGGAATCATTAAGGGCACCAGACATATCCCGATTCGGTATCACTATGTTAGAGAACAAGTGGAGATAGGCGAAATCGAGTTACTCAAAGTTCACACAGATAACAATCTAGCTGATCCGTTAACGAAGGCTTTACCTGGTGGAAAGCTTAATCAACATGCTAAAGGCATAGGACTTCGTTTAGCTAGTAGTTTCATGCCCATCTGTGATTAGTGTTTGGATAATGGGATATTTTTGAACAGTTATTATTTTAATGAAATAAAATACTTGTTATGTTTGATTGTCATTTTCTTAATAATATATCCTATATTTGCATGTTTATATCCTTGAATATATTTATATATTCTAAATTGTCTGTTGTCGATTAATGATATGGGAATATCATTAAACTAAGACAAATTTGAGTATTGGTAGAATATACTTGAAAGTATATTGATGCATTGTCATACCAATTTCACATGATATTCAATGAATTGAATATAGGACTAATCCCAACTTCATGAGTTTACTTTATGGATTTTGTAATCAAGTAAATCATGTGAATATAGTTATCCTCAGACTTGAGATGCCAGATAACTGTCATGCATGTAGTGCATTTATGTGATTCAATTTACCGCTATACGTAACTAGTAGCTGTAAGGATTGTTTTCAGAAGTGTTGCAAAGTGCATGGGTTATGCTCGTAGTCAAGATATTATTTGTTCATTCAAATTGTTTGGAGTTTAATACTGCTGGGCCCCTCGTAGGATTGGTAAGATGTATGTGCGGCCACACCAAAGATCTCCCCTAAATAGGTTTAGAAGATTTGGTAATCTTGCTCAATCAGAAACAACAAGAAACAGAATAATTAATAAAGAATGACTTAGATCCATATATTTATTAATGTGGTATTAGAAACAAAAGGATGAGTATGATGATGAATCATCGAATGGTTTTTTCCAGGAGACCACCACCCGAGTCGTTGAAGGGGCATTTGAGTGTTGCTAGATGCTAACCAATGTCATTACACTTTTAATAGATTTTCAAGTGGAAGTTGTTAGAGTTTATGGAAAAATATTAAGTCGTGTATGTCTAGAATCAAACTCGGGACCATGGGATTGCACACTTTACGTATGAATGATTAATGTAAATAATTAATATATATGACCGTTATATATTTAATTATTTGAACACGAAATAACGACTAACGGACGTTAAGTAATTAACGGAATTGACTAACGACCGTTAGTGAATAAAGGAAGGACCATAGGTGCAAATATAAGGAAAGAAGGTTCTAGAATTCCCATGAATGGGTTATGGCCGATCGGCCCTAAGGGTTTCCATACCCAATTCTAGTCCAACTTGTCCTCCAAGATATGTAGCCTATAAATACAAAGGCATAAGGGTTAGGGTTTTACAATCTTCTGCACTCTTGCTATAACCCTAAGTTATTTTCTTCTCCTTTGTGCTAAGATCCGATCGTACAACCCTTTTAGGGTGTCGATCAATTGCTTTTTATTAAACAAAATCGTTTGGTTTAATTCGTGTTCTTTTGCTTGCACCAAACATTAATTGGTTATAGTACGTATGTACAAAACCTTGGTAATTAACTCACTATAGTTAATACCATCTTGGATTGAGTGTGGAAAACTAGAAGGGGGGGTTGAATAGTTTTACGTCTTTTTAATTTATTATAAAAACTTTGTTTACTTTTAAAGACTTAGATTCGAATTTATGTGAACTCAACTCTTGAGCAATATGAACAAATATAAGTAGATCTAAATTAACAATGCAAGTAAAGTAATGAAATGAAATGAAAGATAGAGATGGAAAGATCTAACCGCGAGACAAAGGATTTATAGTGGTTCGGCTACAAGGACACCTTCCTTGCCCTACTCCACTCCTCGAGCACCTAACTCGAGAGTTTTCTTCACTATATCAACAAGCTCCCTTATGGCAGAGAAAACCTTACACAACTTTCGCGTACACCAATTTTACGACACAAAGCTAAATGTCGAGTTCTAATCGTAGCTAGAACCAATCTCACAACTTCAATCACAACTTCTTCACGACTTCTTCACTACGGCTTCACAACTACTTCACGACCTAGCACTACTTATGTACTCTTTCTACTTCTTCACACCTTCACTACTTACACACCTCAACTTCTTCACAACTTCACAACTTACACACTAAACTAGCCTAACCAATTATGTTCACACCTATCTAACAAATATACACAACTTATACAAGTGAATGAATGATTTACAAAGTTTACTAAACTAACAACTTAGGTAACAAGATGATACTAAGTTGTAATACTTCTAGTCTTGATTGATAGAAGTATTCTTCTTTTGCACTTGGATGGTAGAAGCTTGGATCACTTAGAAACCAATGCTTAAGAATATATGATCAAAGGATTTAGAAAGGATTTAGAAAGATATAAGAAGAGATTTAGAACAGAAGGTTTGGGGTGCAAAAGGTGAGGAAAAAGTCCAGGAATGAACCAGTATTTATAGGCAAAAATTGACAGCTGGAGGAGCGGGGCGGTCCCCTTAAATAGGGGGCCAGTCCCCTTAATTATTAAGGGGGCCGCCGAGGTAATTAAGGGGGCCGCCCCTTATATCCGTTGCCCAGCTTTGTCTTTTTGTGGGGAAGATTTTTCTGGAACATTTTTGCCATTTTTGGTTGAAAATTTGAATTCATAAATTTATTATGGATTAAACATTTTCCTTTAATTTCCAAAAATAATTTTGTAAAAGATATAAAATGTTTGTGTCATTTTATAAAAAATCTAGTGATTAAGAAAAAGTTCATTTGATCATATAATGCATTAGGCATTTGTTTATTCATACCTTAAGTGATTAAGTTGTTAAAATAGATATTTACAACTAAATACTTGTTTGCGTCATAATCTTTCGTTTAATGATTTTACATTTTGTGATTATCAAAACGTAGAGATATCGAAAGTTGTTAATAACGTTTTTTGGCATTATTTATATCAACAATCTCCCCCTTTTTGATGATTACTCTAAACTCATTAAATTAAAAATTAATTTTTAGACAAGTATTTAGTGAGTTTATATCTACTTCTCCCCCTTTTTGTAGAATCAAAAAGGTTATGCCGACAAGTTTTAGAAACGAAATTTGTCGGGACGAGAACTCCCCCTTGATGTGTGCTCCCCCTCGTTTGAGGGCACCAAGGAGACGAGCTATGGAAATCTTGGCTGCAAAAACAAGTTAAGAACACAAGACATATATATGCATAGCAAAAAAAATATTTAGAACGAACAACTAATCTTATTCATTCATTCAAGATGATCATGTATAACACATGAATAATCATTACACCACACAATACGCTTAAAACATAAGGGTTACAACATAAGTAAAAGACACTAATGGTCCTAATATTGCCAAAGAGAGCGATTGGACTTGCTTGCGACACAAAAGGGTGAGGGATTTTATTTTGGGGCGGAAAGCATGTGAATAGGACTTAGTTATTTGATGGTGAAGAAAATGGAGTGGATTGAGTGGATCTAACGATGTTATATCGGGTTAGGGGAGGAATAGGATGAGGACGGGTGAGTAGATATTCGATCCAAGAAATATCTTCACTCAAGTGGAGAATTTGTTTTTGAAGGAAGATGCAACAAGGGCAATAGTGGGTGTGGTTTGTAACTTGATCCAAGTTGAGAGAGTGGGGTAAGCAATTTGAGTAGGGTGAGGATGGAGGTTGTCCTTTGTTGCGTTGTGCAAGGTGCATAGCAAGGAGATCACTAAGGTCGTGGATTTGGTTGATCTCTTGATGAAACTTTTGCCTTTCTGTGTGAATGTGGATTTGGTCATTTGGTGGGAATGGATGAAATTTGGGTGTGTGGTTAGAGGTAAAGTTTGATGTTTGACCAAAGTGATGAGGATTTTCGAAGGTTTCATTGAAGTTGGTTTGAGGTTTAGTAGTGTAGTTTGGAATGAATGTGGATGTTTGGCCAACATGATATGGTTTGTGAAATGGTTCAATGGAATGAGCTTGAGATCTTGGAGAGTAGTTGGGATTAAATGAGGATGGAGGTGTTGGTTATCTAGTCATACCATTTGTTGAGATGGACTTGTTGTGAGGGTGAGTTTTTCTTTTCCACCCGGGTTTTATGGTCATCCTTGCTAGCCTTGAGGTTTTTGGTTTTGGGTTGATGGGAGAAGACATAATGAGATGAGTGAGGATGGTGAGAAATAGGGTTATTTATAGTGGAGGATTGATTGTAATTTAAGGATGGATAAAATTGTTGGGGTGATTAGGACAAAATATGTTTGTGAATTTAGGGAAGAGTAGGATGAAATGGGATAGAAAGCAGAAAAAAAGATTCTGTGAACTCTACCTGTAGATGGCCGGTCCCCTTAATTAGGGTCGGTCCCCTTAATAATTAAGGGGGCCGTCTTATCAATTAAGGGGGCCGCCCGTCTGATGGTATTCAGAGTTCCAGAAATGGGTTTTTCTGCAGGAATAGGTAAGGAGGGCTATGTTTTGAGTTTTTGGTTTTAGGCAAGTCCCACTCTTTGAGGCAAGAAAGTATGTAATATATTAATAATTATGCATGCAAGACATATTAATTAAACAAGTAAGCAAGCAACAAATTATATCTAGCAATCAAGAATGTTAAAACTAGAAATCATGTAAGGCAAGGATAATAGAACAAAGGCACTAGAAACTAACAAGGAATTGGTGATGGAACAAATGTGGAGATGGGATTAGCAATTTTGTTCTAGTGTGTGCCTATATGCAACAAATGTGGAGATGTGATTGTTTCGACTCCTAAATGTAAAAATTTCCTAAGAAACAATCCAAAGTCTCCTTGATTTGATTTTGCTCAATTTATGAATATCAAATATATATATTAGATTATATATATTGACAATTCATGTGAGATTTTATGCATGAAAGAAAAATGTTTTTAGCATTATTCAACAATGCAAGGAAAATGGTTTTCATGTGTTTTCCTAGATGTGAGAATGATTTGAAGAAAGTAGATTGGGTTTTGTATATAAATATGTTCATGCAAAAGAAAAATGTTTCCCAATCTTTAAGTTTGTGCAAAACAGATTCCTAGACACAGATGAGAGGAAGGCAGAAAGGAAGAAAAGAAAAAAAAAATTTGTCAGACAGATGGCCGGTCCCCTTAATGAGAGGCCGGTCCCCTTAATAATTAAGGGGGCCGCCCATCTGATGTACCAAAAATGCAGAAAATTCAGTCAATTTGTTCCATCATTCCTAAGCCTAAACGTAAGTGGTTGAAGAGTTCGCGCTTAAGGGGTTTAGTGAATATGTCCGCTATGTTATCTTCCGATGCAACCTTTTCTATAGATATGTTTCCTTTTTGAACATTATCGCGAAGGAAGTGGTGACGTATTTCTATATGTTTAGTCCTAGAGTGTTGAACGAGATTTTTACTTAAATCTATAGCACCTTTGTTATCGCACATAATAGGGACATTATCTAACCTAATGCCATAATCTACGAGAGCTTGTTTCATCCATAGTGCTTGTTGACATGCCTTTCCAGCGCTTACGTATTCGGCCTCTGTAGTAGAAATAGCAAGAGCGGTTTGCTTCTTCGAAAACCAAGATGTTAGGAAACATCCCATGCACGTGCAAATACCGCTAGCGCTCTTTCTATCCACGTAGTCTCCCGCATGATCCAAATCCGCATAGACGATGGTTTCTATGCCGGATCCCTTAGGATACCATAATCCTAAGTGTATAGTGCCTTTAATGTATCAGAAGATACGCTTAACCGCTACTAGGTGAGAGGTTTTGGGATGCTCTTGAAAGTGAGCACAAAGGCAGACACTAAACATGATATCCGGTCTACTTGTCGTTAGGTATAGTAAACTACCTATCATCCCTCTATACTTAGTGTTTTCTACGGACTCACCTTCTTCATCTCTGGTGAGTTTTACTTCCGTAGAAATCGGTGTTTTCATAGGCTTAGAGTCTTCTAATCCAAATTTTTTAAGCATCTCCTTAATGTACTTAGATTGATTAAAAAATACTCCATCTTCTAATTGTTTTATCTGTAATCCTAGAAAGAAATTTAGTTCACCCATCATACTCATCTCAAACTCATCATGCATGATTTTGGCGAATTCATCACACATATCCTGACAAGTCGATCCATATATAATGTCGTCGACATATATTTGGACAATGATGAGATTTGGGCTTTTCTTTTTCGTGAAAAGAATGTTATCTACCATTCCCATGGAATAATCATGTTTAATAAGAAAAGCTTTTAATCGATCATACCAAGCCTTAGGAGCTTGTTTGAGTCCATATAAAGCTTTCTTGAGTTTATAAACATAATCAGGTTTTGCGAAGTCAATGAATCCTGGAGGTTGTGCCACATATACCTCCTCATTGATAAAACCGTTAAGGAATGCACTTTTCACATCCATTTGAAATAACTTAAAGTCTAGGGCGCATGCATAGGCAAGGAGTATTCTTATAGATTCTAATCTAGCTACGGGGGCATAAGTTTCGTCATAATCAATTCCTTTTTGTTGATTATAACCTTGGGCAACTAACCTAGCTTTGTTCCTAGTAACAATTCCATTTTCATCCAACTTATTTCTATATACCCATTTAGTTCCTATGATGGTCATGTTCATGGGATTTGGGACTAGTTCCCAAACGTCATTTGTCTTAAATTGATTCAATTCTTCTTGCATAGCACTAACCCAACTTTCATCTTTTAAAGCTTCATTTATATTTTTAGGTTCTATTGTTGAGAGGAAACAAAAGAAATTATTTTTATCTTGAGCTTGTGATCTAAGAGTTCTTTGATTTAGGTTTCCTATTATATTATCTAATGGGTGTGATTTAGATTCCTTAACATTTACTATTTCGTTTTCTCCTAGTATTGTATTTTCATTATCATCACCTAAGGGTTTTGTTTTACTAACCTTAATAGCTTCATCTTCAACTAGGTCATCATCTTCTAGAGGCAATGTTTTAGGTGGTGGTGCAGTTTCATCAAATGTTACATTCAATGATTCTTCTACTTTCATAGTGTGTTTATTAAGTATTATATAAGCTTTACTATTTTGCGAATACCCTAGAAAAATTCCTTCGTATGACTTAGGGTCAAATTTAGTAAGGTAATCCTTTGTATTGAGAACAAAACATTTGCTCCTGAATACCCTAAAGTAATTTAGATTAGGTTTTCTACCTCTTAATAACTCATATGGGGTTTTTCCTAAAATTCGCCTAATTGAGACTCTATTTATTATATATGTTGATGTATCTACGGCGTGACACCAAAATTTTTGTGGGATAGATTGTTCATTTAGCATTGTTCTACTCATTTCTTGTAAGGAACGATTCTTTCTTTCTACTACCCCATTTGATTGTGGAGTGCGAGGAGCGGAGAAATTGTGAGATATTCCATTTAAATCACAATATTTTCCGAACTGCACTTCGTTATCAAATTCCCGACCATGGTCCATCCTAATAGATACTATAGAACATCCTAATTTGTTTTGAATCATTTTACTAAATATTTCAAACTTATTAAAGGCTTCGGTTTTATCACTTAAAAATCTAGTCCACGTGTATCGTGAATAGTCGTCTACAATTACAAAGGTATAACGGTTACCTCCGTAACTCCGCACAGCGGATGGACCAAAAAGGTCCATGTGTAATAATTCTAGGCATCTAGTAGTGGAGACTATATTCTTAGCTTTGTGACTAGCATGTGCTTGTTTTCCAATTTTACAAGCATCGCAAAAATGTTGATCATATCTTAGGTTTGGCAAATTTCTAACTAATTCCTTAGAGGCTAGGGATTGTATTTGTTGCATATTTGCATGACCTAATCTCCTATGCCATAGTGTAGAGTTTTCATCTAAGGTTGCTAGACATATTTTATCTTCCGGTTTATTTCCTAGTTTCATGACATATACGCCACCTTTCCTAATTCCTCTACCTATGACCTTTCCGTCCTTAACTATTTCGCTATCTTTATCGGTAAAGGTAACCCTACACTTATTATCGCATATTTGTCCTATACTAAGCAAGTTGTATGTTAAATTAGCTACATGCTCAACATTTTCAATAGTTAGGGAGTCTTGAGAAATCGTACCTTTGCCAATGATTTTTCCACGCAAGTCACTACCAAAAATAACATTACCTCTGTTGTATGCCTTGTAGGAAGAAAATAGCTTGCGATTCCCCGTCATGTGCTTCGAGCATCCACTATCCTTAATCCATTCGTCGGGCTCCAAATTTATTCCTAGACATATTTCATCGGTTGCTTGAGCTACAAGACATTTTTCGTCATTTGCTTTGTCCGCTTCTTCTTTGTCGCTATCACTCCATGCTCCACTAACAAAGGTGCTTTGGTAATCATAACCGGGTGGCTTTGGACATTCGCCAATGAGATGGTTTGGGCTTCCACATCTAAAGCACTTTATTTTCCCGTAGTTATCATTCCTATTTCTTTGAAGCGATCTTCTTTCATCTCGTGGTTGTCTTGTGAATCTTCCTCGTCTGTTGAAAAATTTCTTGAACTCTCTTACGGCCATTGCATATTCTTCGTCTTCACTGTAGAGATCTATAATTCATAACACAAACACAAGATTGATGCTAGATCTAATTCTAGAGAGAGAGATAAAGAAGATGGGAACTTTTCTAGAGAGAGAGAGAGAGTGGAGAGAAAATGTAAAGGTTAGATTAGAAGAGTGAAAAGCTCCAACCCTTCCCAAGTGTGGGAAGGGGTATTTATAGTTACAATATTTAGGTGCCCCGAGTGGGCTGAGGAGTGAACTGACAGTGGGTAAAGACCCGACCCACTCCACGAATACTATACTAACTAAACTAATAATACTAATAATACTAATAATTCTAATAAGCCTACGAGCTACACAAATGCTAAATAGATACTCGCGGTGACCGAGTCTTCACATGAATATTTATATTCCTAACAATCTCCCCCTAAGGGAGGTTACCCCGGAAATAACATTTTGTATTCTAGCATCTATCATATGATTTTGACTTCCTAGCTCGTAGTCTTTGATTCATCAAGGTCATTAGTCTTTGTACATTCAGCAGCGAACTTTAGATGACTGTTCTTCTGTCTTGGATGATCTTTGGTGATTCTTTGATGTCATCATCCAACGTATGTCTTCAAGTCATCTTTTAGCAGAATGTCTCCATGTGATGTGGTACACTTTGAACCGACATGCTCACACTATTCTGGGTCATGATTTTCAGCATCAGAGTTTGCGGAAGTAGTGTTGAAGGTCTTTTAGTTTATCATGACTTCTTTGAATATGATGATGGTGTAGTGTGAGCATGGGGTGATGGATTGGTATCTTGTTCAGCAATCAGCTACAACTGCAAAAAGCTGCAACAACACTCAGCTACAACCGCCAGGTGTTCCTGCATACGACAGTTAGCAATAAAACGTCCGGTACTTACAGGTTCGGACTTCGAGATTGTTAACAGCATAGTGTGAAAACTCTCTCTAATCCTTACCAAGGCCGTTCCTAAATCGGAAACCCACAGAGGGCTTTAAAGATCTACCGTAGTAAATCAACGATTAGGTGAGTCGCTGGAGATCACTCCACGACTGTAGACCGTTTGAAACCGCCGCGACCACTAAGCGTAATCCACAAGGAATTACCAAAGTGACCTGCTTTCAGGTCTGTTTGATGTTGACCCTAGCAGGAATTTCCATTCAATCATTGAGAATTACATTCGTAAATTCTCTCATAAATGTTCTGGCAGATTGCTAAGATCTGCGTAGGACTCATAAGTTTTACAACTGGCGTTCTTAATGTTGAACAACCAGTGTAGAAGTAGCACGTGTTCCTATGAGATCTTATTATGCATCTCCTGGCTCTAGACTCGATAAGTGCATTTTTGGTAGTCGGAGATTGGAGCGGTGTCTCCTGTTTCAATATCAACATAACTCGTAATGAGCGGTCGATAGATTATGCAGGGTTCCCCGTGAGAATGAAACAAGTCCTTTTAAGAGAACTTGAGTGGTTTAGAAGGTTTAGTGCAGTGCGTCACTGGGTCCATGACGTCTTGTCTTCAATACCGGTGTTACCTTGGTAACCACCAGTAGCATATGAATTGAACCCGGTTTCTGCCCTAAGGTTGAATAATTGGAGGGCTATTTCTTTTCACCCTTTCTCATTTCATTTCTTTTTAATTCTTCAACCCCTTCTTTCTCCTTTCTCATATTACTCCTTTTTTCATAATCGTACCTAAGGACTTTCTAATACTAACTATTCGGTATTGTCCTTGGGTAGATCCCTCCGGCTCTGGCGGATCATAGGACGGTTTATCCTAACCTTAGCCACCTTATAACTTAATGACTATCCTATGTTGCCATTTACCAAATCCTTGAAAAATCCCTCAAAGTGTTCATGATTATGAAACACATTTTGCTAACACTTTGAGAGTTTTATAATTTTCAAAGGCTCCCCCTTAACATGTGCACATATGTGTTAATTTAAAATTTGCACATGTTGGGTAGAGATTTCACTTTTTGAATTGATCCACTTTTAGTGAACATGACCGATTCGAGACACGCTTACATCACTAGTTGGACTAGCTTGAAATTATTACCCGGCCTGGTCAAGTCCACAGAAAGTTTCTCGAAACGGTACACTCTACTCAGACACATCCTTTTCAAGACACGCTTACATCACTGGTTAGACCAGCTTGAAATTATTACTCGGCCAGGATATGTCCTTTCGATTAACGATAGTTTTTGTTTCGTCAATTCATTTGTGAAGTCTGAGTCGTGCTCACATGAGATGCCACATCCATTTTCATCCATTCGCTCCCCCTCAATATGTGCATCGATATACGAAGGAGTTTAGCACATATGGGAGAGCCTACACTTGAGTCCAAAACATCACATTTTTATCAGATTTCATATTTAAATCACATTCTCTCCCCGATCAAAAATTTCAAACCATTTGAGATTTGTGATCCCAATTGATTTAAATAAGTTAGAAAATTTGTGAGAAAATGTGGTCAGTTTTAATATGTGCTGATAATGGAACATGCAACTGCTCCCCCTCAATTTATGAGGGAGATTCACTACTTATCATGTACAAAGATAATCGTTATGACACAAATGATATTGACCTTTTTGCGCAAATGATGTGATCATCCGTTTCTCTGAGGGAGTCATTGGTCAACATCGATTATCCATCCACCAACAAAACTTTCCCAAATGTTGTAGATCCCCACTTGGCGAGACCAGAATAAGTACTGCTTTGTTGAAATGAAGGTGGTGGAGGTGAAGACAGTGTTGTTGTTGTTGTTGCCGATGTTGTTGTTGTGGTGAATTCAGAGCCAGTCAATAGAGTTTGAACATCTGATCAAATGGTTAGAGCGGGAACTGGCACATTCTTATTGGCTATGGAATCTGCATAAGAATATCAACACAGATATACATACATACAGATACACTATTCATTAATAGCTACCACATAGCAGCTTGCCAACTCATAATACCAAATTCATCTCATAATCAAACCACAGTAAGGAAATACATCAAACCACTATCTAGCATGAAGAGCAATCAGCAATCATGAACATGGCAATTCACTCATATTTCAACATTCAGCTCAGGATCTTAGGGACAAGATTCAAACATGATAACTATATACCTAAGCATATCCTGAGAACATATGCACTAAATCAACAACAATTAAGCAGCTATCGACTAACAAAAGTCAATCAACATTTGAAACTCATTCATTCAGATCATACAAATGCCAGTGGAGTATTCAAGAACATCAAACACAATGGGTTTTCTAACTTCTTTTAGATTCTGAGTTTTAAAGTATTTAGGGGATTAAACGAGGATTCCAAAGTGACACAAATGAGCCTTCTAGTTACATAAAGCTAGGAAACTATACGCAAGTTGCACATAATGCCCTAATCTTTCTAACAACTAACACATTTGGCCATTTGAGATAAAGCTTAGTAAGATCCTCTTCAACTAATACCCCATTAACTACAAAATCTTTTCTAACAATTATGAGGTAACCAAGAAACCCGTTTGATGATATAAAATTTGAATTCACTCTCCCCCTCAATCAGTGACCCGTATTCTAGTTAAAGAGTTGTAGTCATTGATTGAGTGACAAATATTATGCACAATCCAAGTCTAAAAGAATTTCAAACAACACGTAACCACCAAGTGTCTCACAAATAATTTTCAGAAGAATCATAGAAAGAAAACTATTCGTATACAAAGAAGATTTCTCTTCATTTACAAGAAATGATGCACTGAAATGTACATCAAATCAGGGATGCACGGATATGAAGTAATCCATGCCTGGGTGAACATCACCCAGTGGGAGGAACAGCCGTCTTTTTGGCGACGTGCTTTCCCCATTTTGAAGCGCGGGTTGCTATCTAAAGTAATAGCAAGCCATGAGACATGTTTTAACAATTCATTTGAACTTCTGCTCGAGCTTCATTTAAAGTCCCGTGTCATTATTGAATGACATTTCTAAGAACGTAAATGTTATCGATAAACAGAAGACATGCCTAGAACAACTATTTTTGGTATTTTCTATTTTTCTGATTTTTATGGTTTTTTCTTGGTTTTAATATTTTTCTATTTACAATTTTCTGGATTTATAATTTTCTATTTACAATTTTGGTATAAGATATGAACAAAATATGTTACTCAATTTAAGACGATGTTGACATGAATACCGAAATAAGGATATCGTTCTGTACGTTGTAGAAGTCTGTAGTCAACATCTCTTAAACTTTCACCACCAAAGCTTTCGAGGCTCCTGAATAATTGACTGAACTTGAGCCTTCTCAATGTGAAGCTTTGATAGCTTTCCCCCAAACCAACAATCTTCCTTTTGAGCATATTCCAAGCTCTCTTTCGAGCTTACATTAGGAAAGTGTACAGCGGAAACCGTAGCAAACCACATAAAAAAATGCTGCTCCTTTTAAGAATAACCATCTTGATTCTCCGATCGGGGGACCATCAAATATATCAGCAGTGTATCATCTCACACTTGAATAATTCTTCTCACATTTCTTCCCGCTGAAGACTGAAGAATGCATACCAAAAGTATCCAGAGACCACTTCCCCCAAGTAGAATGAAGTGATGCAATCAGTCTCATTATATGAAGCCCAAAAACCCGAAGTACACACTCAATCCTGTAAATGAAGTCGAAAACGTAACATCAAGATCACTTAAGACCCGAAAGTCCCCTTTTCTCCCTTCTAGAAATGGCCATTGTGAACCTCTTTTATCATCAGAAATTGTTTCTTACATCTCTTCCCCCACGTAGTTGGACTGATACGCCAGAAGGAACGAGTTAGAACACTGATTTTCTCTGCGGTTATGACATTTGTCTTCCCGGAATAATCTTCAATAGAGAAGAAGTATAAAGCTCATCATGTGTACTCGTTGTGCATTCAGATGTATGTCTCCTTCCCCCTTGCTGGTTTTGATACCTCAGAATCAGCAACACATTTTACGCACAAATACTTGAAATCTTGAGAGAAGAACAAAATTAGCTCAAATGTATCAAGTGAGAATCAACCGCTACCGAAACACTTTCTGACTATCTTTACCAACCCTTAAGTAGGCTATTTGATGTGATAACTGATGGAGCACACCCGATATACCAAACTTGACACTGAAGTAGAATTCCCCGTTTTCGTGACTTAAACTTGCACTAATGTTGGAAGAACGGTGTAGAGAATTAATGCTCCAAGCAAATCTCTAAGTACTCAATACCCAACCAAAGTATGAGACATTAACACCTCTTGCGATTATCCACAACGTCATCGGCGTGTGACACTGAGTACTACAACGTAACTCCTTTAAGTGATAGTTAACCAGGTCGTCAAACATTTTCCCCGACTGCTGGTAACTAGATAACCTAAGTCTTCAACTTAAATCTTAAGCACGAGCAAGTTATCATTGAAAGTCATGCATCCAACCAACCACGACTTAAAGATAATATAAGAACACGCCTTTGTGAAAGTCAACTTCAATCTCGAGTAAGTGATACCCGATCAACTCCATAGTCACCATTAGATGCCCGACAAGTGAGTGACCAACCAATCAAATGTACGCCAATCCACTTGTTCACACTTCTCCCCCTCAAAAATTGCATATAAGGATGCCATTTTTGATTGAACAAGTGCATATGAGGTTGATCAACTGTTCACACTTCTCCCCCTCAAAAATTGCATTTGAATTTGCCATTTTTGATCGAGTGAATAAACGTCAAATCTGATGAAAGTAGATCCACTTGATGACTGAACGAGCATGGAGCAAGTATGAAGCTTGTTGATGAGAATAGTCAGAAACAAGAAGATTTCTCTTCTTCTGAAGATAAAGCACACTCAAGCGTACACCTTTCTTTTCTTTGAGGAACGGGGCCTGAAGTGTTATCTGCAGACGCCATTGTGTTGACATTGAGGACCGAGGCTTGAACTGCAATGTTCAAACGTCATAGTCGATGAAGAACGAGGCCTGAACTGATGTGAACAGACGTCATAGTCAATGAAGAACGAGGCCTGAACTGATGTGAACAGACGTCATTTTCGATGAAGAACCTCAAGCTTGAATTGCTTGAACCCCTACTTCATGAGATATCAATCTTTTCGGCACCCAAACCCTGAGTCTTTCCTTAATAGGAGGGAACGATGTACCTGCACTTAAGTAAAGACTTCCTGCATTGACATTAAGAGTTTGTTTGCATTTATATGGGTTAGTGATATCAGCATTTAAACCATTTGGGGTTTCACTGTCAACCTTGGTTATGCACTCAGTGAACATCTTTCTACTAGGTATCCATCTAAGACCCACAATCTTAAAAATTCTACCCGTCGGTATCCACCTAAGACAAGATCTAGGAGTGTTTGGTTTCTCATGCACAGTGAAAGACTTGTTGGGAGAAGACCTTTGTCCTATAGCAATCTGCCTACTAGGTTTCTGAATATACTCCTTTGGTTCTACGGGCTTGTTGTTGTTTCTAGTCTTAGAGGATTGAACCTTAGCACGAGCATTCACTTCCTTCAGGAATTTTGTTATACAATCATCATGGTTTGCATTAAACACACATTTCTGACAAGTTGAGCAAATATAGTGTTTGGAGTTAGAAAAAGATCTAGAATTCTTAGAGTGATCTGCTATGGCGATCGCTTTAATCGATACATAACTACTCCTAGAAACAGGCAAATTCCTAGTTTTTTCATGTGTGTTTTTCTTAGCATCCTCTAGGTTGTAGTTCTGAACACTGTTTCCATGTCTAACATGTTCCTTTTGTGTCACAGATGACACACGCTTTGAACTAATCCTAGAAGAACTAGAGGCACTCATATGATGTGGTTTGGCAACAACATATTCCTTTTCACTAGGTCTAGACTGTGAAGTGACTGGTTTTGACAAAACTTGTTTCGAATCAACTTGGGAGGCAAACCGTGGTTTTGAGAATTTTAGTCGTTCAGATCTAAACACAGTCGTTTGTCTAACAACTGATTGGTTTCTAGGTGGTGGTTTCCTCAAGATTGATGGTTTTGCAAACTTAGTGTTCACACCATTTTCTGTCAATTTTCTTAGCTCGTTTTTCAACGCTGCAATTGCAAAACCCTTTTCCTGAAGTTGAGCTTTGAATTCATCATTTTTGGCAATCAAAGTGGTTGTCTGCTCTTGATGAAGCGAAAAGTGTACCGCTTTTAAGGGGTCATTTAAGCCCTAAATCGTATTTATTTGATCAAATATTGCCCTAAATCGTTCCTTTTGTCATTTTAGGTACTTTTGAGAAGAAATCTGGAAAAGGAAGCATTTTGGACGTTTTTGGAGCATAAAAGTGAAGAAAACGACAAAGTCTCAAAATCATGCTAAAAGTTACCTTTGACGGCGTCAGGATCCTCTCCAGACGGCGTCACGGCTTGGCAATAAAATGGTGGATGTGAAAATTACTCATGATAAGCCAGTAAAATTTGCATGAAATTCTGACGGCGTCACGCTTTAATATGATCAAGGTCGTCACGGCTTAATTTAAAGAGGGACGGCGTCACGCATAATCCTGACGGCATCACGCATAATCCTGACGGCGTCAAGCCTTGATAAGCCAGAACGGATTTTGGAGAGCTAAAGAGGGACGGCGTCAAGAAGGTCATCCGGGAACCCTAAAAGCGGCGAGGTGACGGCGTCACACTCCATAACGTGACGCCGTCAGATCTGAAAGTCTATATATAGTTTTGCAATTTTTTGTCATTAGTGTGGAACTTATTGGGGAACTTTGTGTGTGAAAACCCTAGGACGAATTTGGCAGCTTTTTCAAGGCTTTTGCCTTGAGATCTTCCATGTTACATTGAAGATAAGTTATCAATTAATCATTCAATATGTCTATGTGTTGTTTGATTCTATCTTGTTCTTGTCTTTTGTTTAACATGCTAGGCTAGATTTATTTTGTGTTTGCTTAGATCTAATGAAACCTAGCTATTGATTATTGGTTATTAGTGTGTTGTTAGTTGTATTGGATGATTGTTCATCTATGTTAGGCTTAAGAAAACTGGCTAACTTCCTATTCGGTAACTTGCTTGAACGTCTTAAGAAACATGAACCAATGCGTACTAAAGGTTTTTATGGTTGTATTTAATGCACAAGCGAATTCTAGTGATCCCATGTTAGGAGCTTCCTAGCCGGCTCGACATAGGAGTGAAGTAGGAGCTTGTAGAGTTGGGGAAGTACGTACGCCACCCACGAATGGTATTAAGGAATACACCCGTCATCCACGCAACTAATACACACTAATCAACCGGTAAAAGATAGTTAGGGAGTAAGGAAATCTAAGTAAACACATTTCCCTCCACATAAGTTTTCACCAACCTTTTCATTTTCTGTTATTTTATTTTATTTGCATTCGTAGTAACTTGGGTTAGTTGACTAGCAACTAATTCCGCCCACTCTTTCAAACCCGAGATTTTACTTGCTTTCATAAAAATATAAAAACATAAAAAGAATCTTCTCTCACCCTTAGACCTATTAGAGTAGTTTTTCATACCTAACGAACACTATTCCCTGTGGAGAACGATCAATCCCCCGTACTTACCACTACACTATACTACATCGGTCAGGTACACTGCCTGGTGGGGTTGTAAGCCTCTTGAGATCCCTTGAGAGGTAAAACCTGTTGTAAGGTTGCAAAACCACGCATCAAGTTTTTGGCGCCGCTGCCGGGGAATAGTTATTGTTTAGGTGGAATTTTTATTTTATAGGTCTACTCACTAGATTCCTTTCTAGTGAGATTTTTTATTTTATTTTTCTAGGTTTTCTTTAGTCTATCTATTTTCTTCGTTTCTTTGTTCGTAACCATTACCATTCGACATCATGGAAGATGGTAATATCCTTGATCCCAACAACCCACCACCACAACAACCACCACCACCTCCTAGAGCCCGTACTTTAGGAGAGTACTCCCGTCCTAGCCACCATGGCTATCGAAACACCATTGAGCTCACTCAAGGAGCCAATATCACACCCTTGCGATCCGACACCATCCGGTTGGTGCAAAGCGGATGCGCATTCCATGGACTTCGTTCTGAAGATCCTAATCAACATCTCAAGGACTTTCTCAAAATCGTTGATTCTATAGACCTTGATGTTGCCACTCGAGAGACGACCCGACTGCGTCTCTTTCAATTCTCTCTGCGGGACCAAGCTAGTCAGTGGCTAGAACGTCAACCCGCAGGATCCATCACCTCTTGGGATGATGTGACCACTCGTTTCCTTGCTCAGTTTTTCCCACCGGGAAGAACTACCAAGCTAAGGAATGATATCTTGATGTTCCAACAACGTCAAGGCGAAACTCTCTACGAGGCATGGACTCGATTCAAGGACTTACTCCAAAAAGTCCCTCACCATGGCATAGAACTTTGGCTCCAAGTCCAAATCTTCTATGACCATATCAATCTCTACACGAGGCAAACCATTAACCAATCGGCCGGTGGTAAGCTACGTGATCTAAGTGCGGAACAATCATGGGCTCTCCTAGAGGATCTTGCTCTTTATGACAACGAAAGTTGGAGTGATCCCCGTGATTTGAATAAAACGGTCAAGGCAATATCTTTGCCTTCGAACAATTCAAGCACTTCCGACCGTAGGATCATAGAACTTGAAGACCAAGTCAAGTTTCTCATGAAATCCTACGCGGCTCCTAAACCTTCAAGCCAAGTGAACAAAATCACTTCTTCATGTGAATTATGTAGTGGTCCCCACGACACTCGTGATTGCATGGAACTCCCCGAACAAGCTTTTGTGGACTACGCATCCTCGCGTACCGACGGAGCGGGAGACAGGTGGTACACTTTCAAACCCGAGCCAAACCGCTACGGTGATTCATACAACCCCTCATGGAAAAATCACCCGAACCTTAGGTGAAAACAAAGCCAAAACGCACAACAAACCAATTCTTCCAACCCACCTAATCGTTTCCAATCAAGCGGTTCCAACTCGAACCGTACTTTCAACAACAATCCTTCCAGCAATGGTAGTACCAATAACTTTGAAGGATTGATGTCCCAATTTATGGCATCTCAAGAAGCTCGGATAGCTAGATTCGAGTCCGAATTCAATCAACAACAAACGGAGATGACCAATAAAATTGACAACTTGTTGAAAGCTCTCAATAACCAAGTGTTATCACCTCCACATAAGGACGCTAGGAACACAAATAGCGGACCCCAAGTAAAAGACCCCTCTTCATCCAAACACGTCCACTTTGTCAACATTGTCACTATTAAACCAATTGATAGGAATGAGGATAATAGTGAACCTAAGGATGAGGATAAGAAAGTCGAGGTTGATAAGGAAGTTAGGACAAGTGAGATTGAAGAAGTAGATGATGATGAGGACTACTTCAATAGGCTACCCACTAAGGAAGAGCGCGCATATCATACAAACTTATTCGATGACCCCGAGGCACCATACTTCCTAGGTAGACCAATCATAGAAATAGGCGACCCTTCTAATCTCAACATACCATGCAACATCGGACATTTGCATGTGTGGAAAGCCTACATCGACCTTAGATCACCCATAAACATCATGACTAGAGCCCACTACAACTTGATAATGAAAAATCAACTTGGGTATAGGATGTTCCCTGACAAGGGTTGGATGAGTAACTTCACGGGAAGAGTTAAGGGATTACCGGGTTATGTAGGAAACTTCACCTATGTCACCGACTTTGTAATTGTAGAAGACATCCGCCCAATAGTCGATGCATCCTTAACTCAAGTGGTTTTTGGAAAACCATTTGTTGAGGTCTCTAGAATGACTTATGAACCTTCCTTAGGGATAGTTAGATTTAAGGATGAGACCGATGAGGTAAACTACCAAATGCCATATAAGATAGAACAATTCCAACACTTGTCAAATGTTGAGAAGGAGCTCAAGCAAGCGGTCTACTATAGGAATGATGAGGATAGAAATAAAGGAGTAGACTATGTTATGGAAAGGATATTCGGTTTCTACAAGGATTGTTTGAAATTGGGACCGGAATATAAAACCGGGAATGAAAATGGCCTAGGAACCGTGACCAATGATGGAATCACGTAATGTACGTGACTTTGAGTCTAGCTACAAGACTCGTTAATAAAGAAAAGCGCTTCTTGGGAGGCAACCCAAGCTTTATTTGCTTTGTGTGTTTAATTGTTTGTTTGTTTGTTTTTATTTATTTCCGTATGCATGTTTAATTTTTATTTTTATTGATTCATGTTCAAAAATAAATTGTGAAAATGCTTTATGTTGTTTTTAACTTCGTCTTAACTACATATAAAGGTATTTTGCAAAAGATAAGTGTAAGGGAAATCTAAATCTGTTTTAAAGAACAAGATTGAACATGAACGATAACAATGAGATATAAACATACATATTAGTATTTGTTTGAGTCAAATGCTTGTATCGAGTCATAATGATGTTTTGCAGGAATTCCAGGAAGTAAGGTATAGGCTTTTCCAAAAATTTTCCGGAAACTTAACATGAGAATTCTGTCAGATCATTTCTGACGGCGTCAGGATTTACAACCTGACGGCGTCAGGTTTAATTTTCTGGAAATTTTAGAAAGTTTTGTTTTCATAAAAAGTTTTTATTAAATCTATAACTTATAATCTCCAGGAATCTGCAAAATTATCATTCCACAAGCATTATATCCTTATATATAGAGTTTATCCCGCTGATGTTATGCAGGTTTTCGTGTTTGTTTTCTCAGGTTTAACAGGTTATTTTGGACAAGGAAATGTTTTGGATCAAGCTTTTGGCGATGCATTAGTCATGAAGCTTTTACATTCTCCTTGGAAGAAGATCTAACCGTGTTACTTCATTATCCACCGAGCGAATCAGGGGAGTATTTGATTTCATTCTTTTACTTTATGCTTTTACATTTGTTATTTGAACATTGGGGACAATGTTCATCTTAAGTGTAAGGGGGGGGGGGGTAAAAGTACGATTAGAGAATGCTTTTGCACTTGATTTTTGTTTGTTTAATAGTAGATGTGTAATAAAACTGAGATAAATACCTGTTAGGGTAATTTTAGTGCCAAATTTAAAATTTTTTACAACATTTAGGAGTGAAACTTTGATCTTAATGAGCGTCTCATGGATAGGAATTATATGACTAGCACAAAAACCGTACCACTAAAAAATTTTCCACCCCCAAATATGTGAGGTTCGCCCCTAGAATTGGTAGGAAAAGCATTTATGCTATGATGTGTGTACCGGTAGCACTTAGATTCTAGAACTTGCGTTAGGACCATTCCGAGGCCACAAGTGAGACTACATTCGTGTAGTTAGATTTACTACGTGATAAGAGGCATTAGGATTAACCCATTGTTTTACACCTGTGTTTTTGTTATAATTACGTTGGCTACATTGGTCAAGTAATTCTCCCACACCCTTTGCGTTGTACTCATTTTTAGTACATGATACCCCTAGTACACCCCTCAGAGCCTATCTTTTCGTTTCGACCTTTAAGCATTTTACTTAAAGGAAGAATTTGTTACACCCCACTAAAATGTACACCCAAATCGCCTTAGCCTACCTTGTATGCACTCATTTTTAGTGCATTATTGTTACAACATTTGTTTAAACCCAAGTTAATTATCTAGTTGATTACATGGTTGCTAAGTCGAGTCATATCCTTGTACATATTGTTTTGGGACGATTGGGACTCATGGGTAAAGTACTAGTGTAATGGAGTAATGGGGAAGAACATCATTTATTACCCCCATTTGTGCTAAATATTTTAAAAGTACTCCAAGTTTTTCAATTATCTTAATTCGAGTCATTAGAATAGTTTTTTGTAAAGTTGTGTAAAAGTTCAAGTGTAAGGGGAATGCAATGCCCCTATGATGTATTATTTTGGATGGTAGGGCAAAAGTGTATGAGAAAAAAAAAAAAAAATCAAAAAATCAAAAAATCAAGAAAAATACAAAAAAATGAGAAAAAGAAAAGTAGAAAAAACATACGGACTACCATCCCGTTTCATTTTATGTTTATTTTATGTTTTTGTTATTTTGTTTTTAGCTTAAGATTGAGTCGAGTCTTGGCTTAGCAACATTGTATAGTACATGTAATTGATCAAGATCTTTAACTCGCCACCAGTAAAATATCCTTTATCCAACAAAACCGTCTTTTCCTTTTCCCTACACCTAACATTATAACCAATTTAAAAGCCCTCTTTGATAGTTTATCTTAGGTGCTTACGCCTAGTGGAGGAGGTTTTCGATCCTTTCCCAAGCCTATGGTAATCTATTTGCTATGACAGGTAGTGAGAGATATTATCCGTTTTCACTTATGAGATTTATTTTGATGACACTTGAGAGATGTGAGTATCTAAACACTACTTGTGAGGTGCTAGTTTATAATCTCCGTGCTTATTATGATTAAAGTGGAACGACTATTTGTTGTAATTACTTTTATGTTAGCATTAAATGACCCCTAACTTGTATTTTGATTAGAATAAAAGCGCATTTGCTTGAGGACAAGCAAATCTCAAGTGTAAGGGTATTTGATGAAGCGAAAAGTGTACCGCTTTTAATGGGTCATTTAAGCCCTAAATCGTATTTATTTGATCAAATATTGCCCTAAATCGTTCCTTTTGTCATTTTAGGTACTTTTGAGAAGAAATCTGGAAAAGGAAGCATTTTGGACGTTTTTGGAGCATAAAAGTGAAGAAAACGACAAAGTCTCAAAATCATGCTAAAAGTTACCTTTGACGGCGTCAGGATCCTCTCCAGACGGCGTCACGGCTTGGCAATAAAATGGTGGATGTGAAAATTACTCATGATAAGCCAGTAAAATTTGCATGAAATTCTGACGGCGTCACGCTTTAATATGATCAAGGTCGTCACGGCTTAATTTAAAGAGGGACGGCGTCACGCATAATCCTGACGGCGTCACGCATAATCCTGACGGCGTCAAGCCTTGATAAGCCAGAACGGATTTTGGAGAGCTAAAGAGGGACGGCGTCAAGAAGGTCATCCGGGAACCCTAAAAGCGGCGAGGTGACGGCGTCACACTCCATAACGTGACGCCGTCAGATCTGAAAGTCTATATATAGTTTTGCAATTTTTTGTCATTAGTGTGGAACTTATTGGGGAACTTTGTGTGTGAAAACCCTAGGACGAATTTGGCAGCTTTTTCAAGGCTTTTTGCCTTGAGATCTTCCATGTTACATTGAAGATAAGTTATCAATTAATCATTCAATATGTCTATGTGTTGTTTGATTCTATCTTGTTCTTGTCTTTTGTTTAACATGCTAGGCTAGATTTATCTTGTGTTTGCTTAGATCTAATGAAACCTAGCTATTGATTATTGGTTATTAGTGTGTTGTTAGTTGTATTGGATGATTGTTCATCTATGTTAGGCTTAAGAAAACTGGCTAACTTCCTATTCGGTAACTTGCTTGAACGTCTTAAGAAACATGAACCAATGCGTACTAAAGGTTTTTATGGTTGTATTTAATGCACAAGCGAATTCTAGTGATCCCATGTTAGGAGCTTCCTAGCCGGCTCGACATAGGAGTGAAGTAGGAGCTTGTAGAGTTGGGGAAGTACGTACGCCACCCCACGAATGGTATTAAGGAATACACCCGTCATCCACGCAACTAATACACACTAATCAACCGGTAAAAGATAGTTAGGGAGTAAGGAAATCTAAGTAAACACATTTCCCTCCACATAAGTTTTCACCAACCTTTTCATTTTCTGTTATTTTATTTTATTTGCATTCGTAGTAACTTGGGTTAGTTGACTAGCAACTAATTCCGCCCACTCTTTCAAACCCGAGATTTTACTTGCTTTCATAAAAATATAAAAACATAAAAAGAATCTTCTCTCACCCTTAGACCTATTAGAGTAGTTTTTCATACCTAACGAACACTATTCCCTGTGGAGAACGATCAATCCCCCGTACTTACCACTACACTATACTACATCGGTCAGGTACACTGCCTGGTGGGGTTGTAAGCCTCTTGAGATCCCTTGAGAGGTAAAACCTGTTGTAAGGTTGCAAAACCACGCATCAGCTCTACAGTCTTAGTTTTCGCTTCTTTGATCGGGTCACTCAGTTCTTTGCAATGAATTTTCAAAGTCTCATTTTCATTAAGTAATTCAGCCATTATATGTTCTAATTCAGCATTTTTTGTTGCATTAGCATTAATGTCATGTTTAGCCTTAACTTCATTACACATATCACGCATCTCAGCCAAACTATTTTTCAGGTTTTTGATCGTTAAGTTTTTGGCTTCTAGCTGAGCTTTTAAATCATTTATTATAAAGAATTCACGGAATTCAGGGAGTTCCGGATTTTTACATGGTAGCTTAGTTTGAAAACTTTCTTCCTTTTGTTGCATTGCGATTTCAAGAGAAATACAATGTTTTTCAAGCTGTAAAAATCTTTTTGAAAGTTCATTATAAACATCCTTTTCAACCATATCATTTGATTTGGGAAACTCAGCCGTAAGCAAAGAACTTGACGCATCATCATGTTCAACATCCTGATCAATTTCTCCCCCCTTATGATTCATATTTGTTGAATCAGAGGTGATATTGCTATCAGTCTTTTCCAACAGATATGTGTCATAAGTTGGTATAATTTGATCAGTATGTTGTTGTTCATTAGAAAGAACATTATGTTGATCAGACAGATGTACCTCAGCAGATGGTACTTGGTGATTTACTGGACTGAGATCTGCATCCACACCATGTGTGATATCAGTTCCTGAGCCTTTGCTATCATCATGCTTATATGACTCTGTACCGTTTTCCATATGTTGTGCCCTTTCATTAATGAACCCCTTAACATTACTCAAAAGTTGGATTAATGTAACTCTGAACACGTCAACCTCGGTTCCAGTGTAGTTAGCAAAACACTTTTTCGTCATTTCACTGTCATAATCATAATCCTCAGTGTATTGCGAATTAAAGAACACTTGGAGTTGGTTGTTGATTACACAGTAGGCAGCTATGGATCTACTTTCAGAAAATTCTCCTTTGTCAAGTTGTTGTTCAAGTTGATCTAAGTACAAAATCATTTTGACTGTGAAGTCCTGAACATCTTGACCAAAGAGTGTTGTGAAGGCCCGTTCGTAACCTCCCAAGTGTCCAGGTTTTTCAAAGAGAACCTTGATATGTGAATGAAGTAATCGAAAACATTCAATGCAACTTTCCTTTGCATTAGGCAACATTAGTGACTGAATCAACTCTCTCTCTCTTGCGAAATCGAGCATAAAGATTCCAAATAAGCATTATCTGACTCAACAACGTTTGTTGGTTGTACTTCATTAGGAATCTTCTGTTCATCGACAATCTCGTACAATTTGAGCACCTCAACAATGACTGAATCCAAAGTCTTTGACTTGATATGAACGTTCACGGGATTTTACAATTCTATGATTTAAACCGAGGAATAGAGTCTTTCGCGGGATTTTACAAAATCAAGAATAAACCGTGATTTGATTGCTTGAATGTGTTATGATGAAAGTTTGGATCGATAGTGATTGGTGATTTTGTGTTAAGATGATGATCGTTTGATGGACAAGGTGATATGTTGTTTAGTTGAGATTTGGTTCCAGTGAAGTGCCTTAGTTGTAGTGAAATTTTGGTCTAAAAACTTCACAGCTCGATAACTTCTTTCTGGAGTGATTTCAGGCTTCGAAAGTTGGGTTGAATGAATAAATTTATTCAACATGTCCTTCTCCTCGGTCTCACGGTCGTTTTGACAGGTCGTGGGCTGAAAACGGAGTTACGGTTCAAAAGTTATAGCCATTTGAAGTTTTAACGTAAACAGTCAACTTTGGTCAAGCCGCAACTGATCAAATCGCAACAAGCCAAGTCACAGTTAGTCAAATCGCAATCAACCAAATAGCAATAAGTCAAATCGCAGTTAACCAAATCGCAATAAGTCAAATCGCAAGAATCAACTCGCAACGTCAAATCGCAACTGGTCAAATCGCAATCTGTCAAATCGCAACTAGTCAAATCGCAATATGTCAAATCGCAACAAGTCAAATTGCAACCTCGGTCAAATAGCAGCCTTAGTCAAATCGCAGCCTTGGTCAAATCGCAATCTTGGTCAAATCGCAGACCTCAATTCGCAGTTGACCAGTCAAATCGCAATTGACCAGTCAAACACACTTTCCAAGAAAAATTAGATCTGGATTTTCTCTTTCATCAAATCGCAGCCAAGAACATCCATTTTGTTTTACCCAAACCCAGCCAAGAAAAACCACTTCCAACACACAAATAAGCCCAAAATAACCAAACAAAATTATGAAATAAGCTCGATGATAACAGAATCGCACGTGAATTTAAATAAATTCATGACCACAAGTGTTTTGCCGACCCATTTAAATAAATACCACAAAATAACCTCACTAGACATCAAGTACTTTTGCCGACCCATTTATCAGAAACATAACAATATTCAAATCGGATTTAATGAACAAGCAAACTGACTTTTCACGATTCTTGTGTTTGTATTCGAATTAAAAAAAATTGTTTCTAGTCTTGTGAATTCGAACCAAAAGAAGATAATAGAAACAAAGAAAAACAGATCCACAAGTGTGTGTGAATTCGAACCACAAGAGAAGAAAAGAAGAAACAGCCAATTCGAGTACCCAAGATCAAACCAAGGCTCTTGATACCAATTGTAGAGATCCTCTAAATCATAACACAAACACAAGATTGGTGCTAGATCTAATTCTAGAGAGAGAGATAAAGAAGATGGGAACTTTTCTAGAGAGAGAGAGAGTGGAGAGAAAATGTAAAGGTTAGATTAGAAGAGTAAAAAGCTCCAGCCCTTCCCACACTTGGGAAGGGGTATTTATAGTTACAATATTTAGGTGCCCCGAGTGGGCTGTGGAGTGAGCTGACAGTGGGTAAAGACCCGACCCACTCCACGAATACTATACTAACTAAACTAATAATACTAATAATTCTAATAAGCCTACGAGCTACACAAATGCTAAATAGATACTCGGGGTGACCGAGTCTTCACATGAATATTTATATTCCTAACATTCACTATAGTCACTTGAATCGTCATCATCACTAAGTTCCTTTTTGGCTTTTAGCGCAATAGATTTGATTTGATCTTTCTTGCTCTTGACCGTTTCCGAGTCTCTCTTTATAATTTCTTCATGGACCTTCAAGTTGCCGATAAGTTCATCAAGCAATAACGTCATCAAGTTCTTCGATTCTTCAATAGCCGTGACCTTCGCGCGCCATTTTGGATGTAATGCCCTAAGAAATTTCCTTACACAATTTTTGCTAGAAAAAGTCTCATCAAGTGCTTTTAAACTTGTGATAATAGTGTTAAATTTAGCAAATGCATTATCAATAGATTCCTCTTCAGGAATTGTAAATTGTTCATATTGTTGAACAAGAAGATCTATTTTGTTGTCTTTGACTTGACTATTACCTTGGTGAGTGATTAATAAAGAATCCCAAATTTCTTTTGCGGTTTGACACATAAAAATTCGTTCATATTCTTTGCGTGGTAATGCATTATAAATTACCATTTTAGCCTCATTATTTTTTGCTAGTTTCCTTTTCAAATCATCATTTTGTTTTTCAAAAGGTACAATTTCATCTATTTTAGTTAAATGATTATTTTGAATAGGGGGAAAATCACCATAGGTAATAACATACCAAAGATCAAGATCTTTTGATTTCACATAAGTTTCGAATCTATTTTTCCAATAAAGAAAACCATCACTCTCGAATAGTGGTGGTCTTTGCATAGATTGCCCTTCTAAATATTTTTCGGATTCCATAGATCGTTTCAAGTTTTAAAATACAATTTATTTTAAAAATCTTGTTTGACGTGGCTCTTGATACGAATTGTGGAAAACTAGAAGGGGGGTTGAATAGTTTTACGTCTTTTTAATTTATTATAAAAACTTTGTTTACTTTTAAAGACTTAGATTCGAATTTATGTGAACTCAACTCTTGAACAATATGAACAAATATAAGTAGATCTAAATTAACAATGCAAGTAAAGTAATGAAATGAAATGAAAGATAGAGATGGAAAGATCTAACCGCGAGACAAAGGATTTATAGTGGTTCGGCTACAAGGACACCTTCCTTGCCCTACTCCACTCCTCGAGCACCTAACTCGAGAGTTTTCTTCACTATATCAACAAGCTCCCTTATGGCGGAGAAAACCTTACACAACTTTCGCTTACACCAATTTAACGACACAAAGCTAAATGTCGAGTTCTAATCGTAGCTAGAACCAATCTCACAACTTCAATAACAACTTCTTCACGACTTCTTCACTACGGCTTCACAACTACTTCACGACCTAGCACTACTTATGTACTCTTCTACTTCTTCACACCTTCACTACTTACACACCTCAACTTCTTCACAACTTCACAACTTACACACTAAACTAGCCTAACCAATTATGTTCACACCTATCTAACAAATATACACAACTTATACAAGTGAATGAATGATTTACAAAGTTTACTAAACTAACAACTTAGGTAACAAGATGATACTAAGTTGTAATACTTCTAGTCTTGATTGATAGAAGTATTCTTCTTTTGCACTTGGATGGTAGAAGCTTGGATCACTTAGAAACCAATGCTTAAGAATATATGATCAAAGGATTTAGAAAGGATTTAGAAAGATATAAGAAGAGATTTAGAACAGAAGGTTTGGGGTGCAAAAGGTGAGGAAAAAGTCCAGGAATGAACCAGTATTTATAGGCAAAAATTGACAGCTGGAGGAGCGGGGCGGTCCCCTTAAATAGGGGGCCAGTCCCCTTAATTATTAAGGGGGCCGCCTAGGTAATTAAGGGGGCCGCCACTTATATCCGTTGCCCAGCTTTGTCTTTTTGTGTGGAAGGTTTTTCTGGAACATTTTTGCCATTTTTTGTTAAAAATTTGAATTCATAAATTTATTATGGATTAAACATTTTCCTTTAATTTCCAAAAATGATTTTGTAAAAGATATAAAATGTTTGTGTCATTTTATAAAAAATCTAGTGATTAAGAAAAAGTTCCTTTGATCATATAATGCATTAGGCATTTGTTTATTCATACCTTAAGTGATTAAGTTGTTAAAATAGATATTTACAACTAAATACTTGTTTACGTCATAATCTTTCGTTTAATGATTTTACATTTTGTGATTATCAAAACGTAGAGATATCGAAAGATGTTAATAACGTTTTTAGGCATTATTTATATCAACATTGAGAAACAAAACGGTAAGGGGTTTCTCGTTAATCCTATTGTTTGTTAAAGAAGAAGAATTTGAAGTTAGATCCTTGTTTTTGCTAGGATCAAAGGTATGTACCTTTAATATTCGGTTAATCTATTTACATGTTAAATTATGATTCTTTGCTTCTGCTACGTGCTTTGATGATGTATTATTTATTTATATGAAAGTCATGGTATTTAAATTCTAAAAGTTAATCTTTTTGTGAAAGTGGCTGGTTGTGAGGCCTGCTGAAATGACTGAAGTAGCTGCCATAGTGGTGGTTATGAGGTTGTTTAAGATTGTATAACGTTAAGTTGTTGTTTGTTGTGGTTTATTATTATTACAAAGGTGGTTTGCTTTTTATAGGAGAATGTGAGTGTACGTGTTTTTTTAGGGTGAAGACATAGAAGTGGATACTTGATGGGCCACGATAGTTGGTTTTGGGACTTGTTCACGTGGCTTAAAAAGTGGCCGATGAAGAGATGTTGTGGTGAAATTGGGTTCAACTTCAATATATGTGTTCCATACATTGTGGAGGTGGGGGTACAAAGTGACAATTGGACGGTTTCTAGGCCGGGCTCTAGAAAGATTTCATGTATACTTCAAACAAGGGGTCTTTAAACGAGTTAAATGATTAAAGTTCAATGTAAGAACATGTGAATCATAAATCTACATTTGAGAAAAAAGAATATATTCATTTTTCAAATCAAAATAAGAATCGTCAGTGGCTTACCTAGATAAGTTATATATAAGCTCAAATCGATAATATAAGTTATACTTTTCTCAGGTTTTCGAAATTTACATTAACTCGTAGATTCAACCAATTAAATAAAGATCCCATGCACTTTACTTGTTCAAAATTGATCTTTCCTCAGACAAAACTTACTAATAAAATCTTCTAAAATTATACGTATAGTTAAACAACTCATTAGTCCTTGTTCATACACAAGGGATACAAATGTAAGAAACACACAAGAACTTTACAAATCAAGTACTCCGAGTCTCTGATACTCAAGCATGACTCCAATTAAACTAAACCGATTTTTAGTAGCTCACAAGTTGACTCATTTGTATTCCATGTCGTATATGCTTTTGACAATATGTATGAGTAATTGACTGTGTTGAATTATTTATATTTATTCGTATAATACTCAAGTGCTAATCAACAAACATTTCACTTGCTTAATTTCATTCTATACTTTTCATTAAAATTTGGTGTAATACATAACACTATAACAGTAATATTTACACAAGAGGAGTACCCTGAACAAACTCAGTCAAAGCCAAACTAACTAAACCCAACATGGCAAGTCTCCCATTCCACAACTCAGCATCTGAAGTCATCAACCCATTTGACTTTGACTCAGCTCTCACTCCTTTAAACAAAGGCACTAAAGAAGCCAATGTCAAGACAACACTAGTCCCAACAAACACAGCTAACCCACCGTTAGAAACTTGTGTCAACAAGTCTTGACCATTGGTCAATTCCACAGCCAAGGCTGACACAAACCCTGTCATGGCTAGCCTTCCATTGATTCTTTCTGGTGCTGGGCCACTGAATGCTAACACGTCTGAGAACTTACTGCTGACTTTTGGGGCTTGTGGTGGGGTGGACGATGATGGTGGTTTGATGTTATCTTGTGGTTGTGACATGCATCTGATGGTTCTAAAGGTGGTGGTGTTAGTCTTTTTGTGAAAGTGAGTAATGGGTGTTGCTGAGAAGAGTGAAGAAGTTGCCATTGTGGTGGTGATGAGGTTGTTAAGGTGGTTTGTTGTAGTTTACAGGAAGTATGTGTTTTAATAAGTGAATATTATACTATATGTCATATGATCAACTAGGTTATATATAAAAGTGATAAAGTATGTAGTGGTGAGTGAAGACAAAGGTTGGCTAGTTATTTAACTAGTTGGCCACGTTAGTCACTTTTGGGATTTGGTCACGTGGCTTTAAAAGTGGCCGATGAGAAGAGGTTGCGGTGAAACTGGCCGCTATGTGTTTCATTTATCGGGGTGTGGTATATTTTGTAAGGTCAGGTAATCTTTTAGGTTGATGGTAAGAGCTTACGGCATAGGTAAAAACGCGACCTATGCTGTGAGCCACCATACGAGTCGTAGCGCCATATGTGCTCGCGTTGTGATCACTGCACCCGTTATGCACCCGTCATCCATAATTTACCTTTATCTATTTTTTTTCTAAATGCAACTGACATGATATAAATAGATAAAAAAAATGGTTTTTCAAAAAAACTAGCCGTTATATAATTAAATAAAAAACTCACTTTTTCATTTTTTTATTTACTATTTAAAATCTTATAAATACTATTTGCTTTTGCCATTTTAACACCCACCTATCTTTTAAACACAATATACTTTATACCTTAAAAAAACATATTTATTTAATATCGTTATGGATCCCAATTATGAGCATTACGATAATTACTTTCAAGAGATCTGTTAGCTTTATAAGTGGTGCTCATTAGTAGTTTACGGGCCTTGTAACTTGTGTAATACATTAGTCCATTAAGCCCATGGGACGAGCCATTATGGCCTCTTTTGTAAGTATGTATACTCCCCTCCCATGTATGGGAGGGGTGAGAGTTCAATCATAATCTACACGCATCACTAGATACTTTCTCTCTCTACTCACTCTCTAAAACCTTTATTGTTATTGTGTGATTTTGATACCGTGTGGTGATTTACAATTGGTATCAGAGCTTGCACAATGATGATGGAGTGATTTGTGTAGGAAATTCGTGGTCAAATTTAGTGTTTTTAAAGATTTCGAATGTGTTTTTATGTACTGAGAATGTTCTTGAGTCAAAAATCTTGGATTTTACGGACAATTAGTTAAAACAAGTTGTTTTAATAATGTATTAGTGTATTTGGTTAACATCTATCGGTGCAAAATTGTTTTAGAAACATCAAACTTGAGTTTTTGGTCGTTTTTGTAGGGAAATTCTTGTGAATAGAACCAAATCTTGGTACTTTTAGGTTAAATTTCAGTACTTTTAGGTTAAATCTCGGTACTTGTACTATCCGAGATTTTAGGGTTTCAAATTTCGGTACTTAGAAAAACACGATACCAAAATTCGATAGTTAAGTTCAAAACTTGGCATTTAAATTCCGTAGTTCTAAGGATTAAATTTCGGTAGTTTATATTAATAAAATCTCGGTAATTTTGAGCTTACAAATTCAGTACTTTGATCTCTCAAATTTCTGTACTTTGGATTATACAAAATTTGGTACTTTTGTCACTCAAATTTCAGTACTTTGGGTTATACAAAATTCGGTAATTTTGTATCTTAAATTTCAGTACTTTCGGTTATACAATTTCGGTACTTTTAAGTTCAAAATTTTTGGTACTTTAGGTTTTATAAATCTCGGTACTCTTAGTTATACCACCGTGATTTTTAATCATCCACATCATCCTCCACTAACATCCTACGTGTCACCCACATTATACCACCGTGATTTCATCACCAAACCATCGAGATTGTTCATTATTTCACCGAGATTTAACGACATTAGAACCGAGATTCATAACAACAAATCCACTAAGATTCTTCATCATTTCACAGAGATTTCAACATTACCACCATGATTCATAATAACAAAACCACAAAGATTGTTCATCATTTCATCGAGATTTCAACAAAATGACAACCGAGATTCATAACAACGAAACCACCGAGATTTATCGATTTTCAACATCATTTCACCAAGATCACAACATCATTTTACCGAGATTTCAACAACATTTCACATAGATTTTAACATATTTTAACTGAGATTCATAACATTATATGACCGAGATTATCCACCGAATTTCACAACCAAAGATTACAAAAGCAACCTAATCCAAGATAACATAAATGCGTTATAATAGTTCCCAAGTTTTAGGTGATCGTGGTTAGTCCACTCTTGAGCGTGATAGAATATTGGTAAGCTTTGTACTAATCGCTCTGTGCGGAACAGCACATGGCACAGTCCGTAACACATAAGTACATAGGTTACAATTACATATGAGATCAATATATATGGGTGGACAATTAAACCCTAAATTATTCCCCAAGATAAAAATCTCGGGCTTTACTTCAATATGGACCCAAACCCATAATAGTCGCAACCCGCGAGGGCTCTGCTGCTGCAAATCCACGAATAGAGCCTATCATCTGTCACTCTCTAATCGAAGCCCAGTACACGCTTCGTCAAAGTCTTCTCTGGTTCTATTACCCTCCACAACCCAACATATAATCCCACAAAGTACATATAGAAGCTTATGAAACTCTTTCTAAATTAGTTTTTTTTTTTTTTTTTTGAACGGCGGAAGTATTATAGATATAGAAAGAACAGCCTAGCACGACGCTAGGAGCACAACGAGAAGCATGACGAGGGTTATCAAACCACTCGGTCCAATTTAGACTAGTCTTTCTATCTCTACAAGATATCATATCAAAAGAGGCAAGTTTAATGTCGTTTAGAATCATGTCCTTTGAGGGCCACTTTAGCGAGAAAGACATGCCATTCCGAAACTTCCAAAGTGACCAAAGTGTAGTTTGAACAACGGCATCAAAGTGATTTTCATGGTTAGTTGGCAAAGAAGCACAGTCAGCTTGGTTAACTACTTCTGAAAGTGATGCAATTGAGATGTTTTCAATACTCGACCACTTGAGGACTTTACACCATTTCTTTTGCGATGTCACAAGGGTGAAAATATGCTCCCCAGTTTCGATGTCATTGTCACACACTGGACAACGCGTTGAATGAAGATGGATAACCCTTGGAACCACTATGTCTAAGCTTAGTCAAACAGTGTGATAGTGTGAAAGCTATTTTTTTTCCAAACAAATATAAGCCTATTAAATAAGTTAAAACGAACACCCCCTTCAGTTACATATGTCTCTCTGCTGTTTAGTATATATTAGTGATTTTGGTGCTCGGTAGTCCCATCTTTCGGCTTTATTAACCTTTCAGTGCTTGGGTTTTTGTATCATTCGGGTTATTATCATGGGGTTGCGACGCCGCCGATGTTGTTTTCGGCCCTTCGGTTGTCATACCTACATATTATTAACATCGAATAGAATTATGGTCGAGCGTTTAAGAGCACCAGCTAGCACAACTTGTTATATGTTTAAGTACGTTTTGTTTTTTACCTCAAACTCATCCTTATTTTGAAAAACTCTAACTCGAATAACTCTGGAGTCATGAGTAGATAGAAAGGTCCTCAGCTTGTTTATTCTAGAAGTTTTGTAAGTATACGGATATGTTCTTTCATTTATTTGGGTTATAATCGTGATTAAATAAGTATATGGCTATGTGATATATACCCGTGAGAACTCAATGCCGCCTAACCCAAGCAGTTATAAAATCAAAGTCTGGCTTGTGAGATTTATATATAACTAAATCAAGCTAATCAACAAACAATTCACTTGCTTAATCTCATTCTATACTTTTCATTAAAGTTTGATGTAATACATAACACTATTACAGTAATATTTACACAAGAGGACTACCCTGAACAAACTCAGTCAAAGCCAAACTAACTAAACCCAACATGGCAAGTCTCCCATTCAACAACTCAGCATCTGAAGTCATCAACCCATTTGACTTTGACTCAGCTCTTACACCTTTAAACAAAGGCACTAACGAAGCTAAAGTCAATACAACACTTGTCCCAACAAACAAAGTTAGCCCACCGTTAGATATTTGTGTCAACAAGTCTTGGCCATTAGCCAACTCAACACCCAAAGCTGACACAAACCCTATCATGGCTAACCTTCCATTGATTCTTTCTGGTGCTGGCCCACTGAAGGCTAGCAAGTCTGAGAACTTTGTGCTGATTTTTGGGGCTGATGATGGTTTAATGTTGTCTTGGGGTTGTGACATGCATTTGATGCTTGTAAAGGTGGTGTTAGTCTTTTTGTGAAAGTGGCTGGTTGTGAGGCCTGCTGAAAAGACTGAAGTAGCTGCCATAGTGGTGGTTATGAGGTTGTTTAAGATTGTATAACGTTAAGTTGTTGTTTGTTGTGGTTTATTATTATTACAAAGGTGGTTTGCTTTTATAGGAGAATGTGAGTGTACGTGTTTTTTTGGGTGAAGACATAGAAGTGGATACTTGATGGGCCACGATAGTTGCTTTTGGGACTTGTTCACGTGGCTTAAAAAGTGGCCGATGAAGAGATGTTGTGGTGAAATTGGGTTCAACTTCAATATATGTGTTCCATAGATTGTGGAGGTGGGGTACAAAGTGACAATTGGACGGTTTCTAGGGCTCTTGAAAGATGTCGTGTATAGTTCAAACAAGGGGTCTTTAAACGAGTTAAATGATTAAAGTCCAATGTAGGAACATGTGAATCATAAATCTGCATTTGAGAAAAAAGTATATACTCATTTTTCAAATCAAAATAAGAATAGTAAGATCAGTTTACATTAACTCGAGTTACATTAAATCAAAATGTAAGAATAGTAAGATCAAAATCAAGATGTCGGTTTGAAAAATAAGAATAGTGAGAAAATTAACTCATTTCAGAAAGATGTCGGTTGATATGCAAACTTTTACCGTTGTGAATGAAACTAACCCGATATACCTATTCCTTATCAAATTGGTGACTTTTGACATAATATACAAATTTAAACTCCAAAATACATCCATGTGGTTTACCCATTTTCACACCATGCATCCCTCGCCGATAAGTTGAGATATATACATCTCTCCGTTAATAAACGTTAACCACCATACACCATGAGGACGAACGGTGCAATTTTTTTGCCGTTATCTTCTAACTTGGATCTAACATGATGTAAATATTTGCACCGTTGGTCACAGTGATATATGATGTCTAACGTTTATTATAATTTTTATTAATTTATTTATTTATTTGTTTGTTTTATTTTTTATTTTTTATATTATTTTTTTATTTTTTATTTTTATTTATATTTATTTTATTTATTTATTTATGTTATTTTATTTTCTTTATTTAATATTTTATATTTTAATATTTTTTGTTTTTTATTTTTTATTTTCTTTATTTTTATTATTTACTCCCTCCGTCCCAAAATTATAGTCCCCGTTTGACTTTTTCGGTATTTATTTTTAAACTTTGACTTTAAGTATTTTTATTTACATTGCATAATATTTGATGCAAAATATATGAATGGATTGAGTTTTAAATGTATTTTTCAGTGGTATAATTTTCATCAAATATTTTATAACACAAATAAAAATATTTAAAGTCAAAGTTGAGAAAGGAAGACCGAAAAAGTCAAACGGGGACTATAATTTTAGGACGGAGGGGGTATTATTTATTTATTTATTTCATTTATCTTTATTTTATTCAAATAATAGAAAAGCAAAATCCAAACACCTCCTCACTCCATCTTCGTATTCTTCAACCTCATTTTTCTATCAAGTACTCCTTTTGTCCTTAAATAAATGTCCACTTTGACTTTTTGTAGTCTTTCTTATTCAACTTTGACTTTAAATATTTTTGTTTGTGTTATATAATACTTGATGCAAAATATATGAATAGATTAGGTTTTAAATGTATTTTCATTGGTCTAATTTTCATCGATCATTGTATAATACAAACAAAAATATTTAAAGTAAAAGTTGAACAAGAAAGACTTCAAAAAGTCAAAGTTGACATTTATTTAAGGACAGAGGGAGTATCAACCACTTCATTTTTCAAAATGAAATGGTTGATACTTGATAGAAAAATGAGGTTGAAAAATGTTGGAACACAAAAAGTGTAAATCATTAGAGCAGAGACTTCTATTTATATTTTGATATAGTATAGGGTATGTTGTATAAGATTGTAGGATGTTGCGACAGCATATACTCTCGCAACACTTGTATAGTTGCGAGAGGATGCTTGGCTATTGTATGGGTATAAATACCCCCTACCTCATGGGTTATGAGCTGTGTGTTAATTTATCTATCTATGCGAGACTTTGATTATTTCTCTCGTTCCTCTTTCTAAACTAAAGTATCTACACCCACTTTATCTCACTAAGATTATTAGAATAGACGTGATATTATTGGAACAACAATTGGTATCAAGAGCCAAATATGATTCGTTGTTTCACGTAGTTGTGTTTTAGTTTTGTTTCGATCTTCATTAGTATTAAAAGTTTTGGTTTTTGTAGAATTTAAGAATTTTCTCTCTCTAGAATATTTTTTTACTTTCATATGTATTATCAAGATTACTCATAAACGTGTTTAATCTTATAAAACGTATGTTAGGATAACATATTTGAAGATTAAGAAAGAGTTTTTATCATTCTATACAAAAATTTTATCAATTTGGTGAAGATTTAGGCTGGAAAACGTGGTTTAAGGGTTTTGAAAAAGTGTAATTTCTCTCATAGAAATAGGGTTTTGTATTTTGCTCGCAAAATTTAAGGGTTTTGTTGCAACAGTTGGCTGAGTATAGGTTGCGATAGGTGTTGTGATAGTTGTTTATTGCAAGTTTTGGGTTGCGATAGCCTTTGTTTTGGATTGCGATAGCAATTCTTGTGATACTAGCTTTGCGAAGCTTTTGGTTACCCACTGTTTACGAAAAAAAAAACTCTGCCAAACTCGCAAGAATTAGTTGCGATAGCTCCAAGTATTGTTGTGATAGGAGAAGTTTGCGACATCTCATCTTACGAGACTTACTGTTACCCACATTTTGCAAAAGAAAACTCTGCCCAATTTTCTACAGGAAGTTGCGATAGTTACTGTTCACAAGACTTTGTTGCGATACCTTGATTCAAAGACTTTTACTCAATTTTAAATCCTTTAAAAAGATTAAAAATTATTAATAGACTTTAATCATTTAAATATCAGGATATAAAATTCCAAACACTCAACCATCTCAACTCAAACAAACTAAAATACAACTTTCAAAAACAAACAACATCTCATATCAAAGATCCACCATCACAATGTCTACTACTCAAGATGCATTGGCTGCGGGGAGTGATGTAAGGCCTCCCATGTTGTGCCGAGGAAACTATGTTCAATGGTCTTCAAGGTTTATGAATGTTATCATGGGCTACAAAGAGTGAAAGCTGTTGATTAACTCCATTAAAAATGGTTCTTATGCTATGAAAGAGATTGATGACTCTACTAACCCGGGATAGAAACGGCTACAAACTGAAGATGATCTGGATCCAAATGAACTTGCTCAATTCGAAGTTGATATCCGTGCCAAGAATTTAATTCTATATGGGTTAAGCAATGACATATTCAATGCCATTGACAACAATCTCACTGCTCATGACTTATGGAAAGCTTTGGAAAGATTGATGCTAGCTAGGTGCAGATGTTGGCACACAAACACAACATACTCTGGCTCTGTGGAATTATCAGTCTTTCAAGCAATTACTTGAGGAGAGTTTAGAAGATGCATATATTCGTTTCAACAAGCTTATCAATGAAATGAATCGTAATAACCTCAAAAGATCAAAAATTGAACACAACACTATGTTTCTCACAAACCTACAACCTGAATGGTGATGTTTCACTATTGCTATCAGACAGAATCAAGACCTAACTTTGAAAGATATCAACAATTTGTCTGACCTTATGAAAGACAATCAGGTTGAAGTCAATGACATCTTTGAACAGAAAAGAAAAGAGAAAGAAAAAGAACTCTCAACTCAACTTTCAACACAACCACCAGTTATTGATCCACTTGCTTTGGTCTCCTCATACCACCAAAATCAATCTCCCTACAACTCAAACAACGACACACACTACTCACCCGTTGAAGATGCAATTGACTCTACTCAAGACCAAGCAAATGTTGAACTTACCACAATTGTTCAAACCCTAGCATTACTTGGAAAACAGATTCAAAAATCCTTTTACAAACGTCCAACCAACAACAATCTTCGAACACAGCAATGAACAAAAGAAAAGATATCCCACCAAGAGGTGAAGTTATAAGGCAAGGTGCCCAGAAGAATGACAAGAATGATGCTGGTCAAGACAATCAAGAACCAAAATGCTTTGGTTGCGGTCAACAAGGTCATTTTGCAAGGAATTGTCCAAATGGGAAAGTGCGTAACAGGGCCTATTACAGACAGAAAATGTTGTTAGCTGACATGGAAGAAAAGGGAAAACTACTTAGTGATGATGAAAATGATATCATGGTGGACACGGACGACGAAGGTGAGATATTGGAAACAAACATGGTGTACATGGCTTCTTTGGAACAGGTGGATGTCTTTGTTGGGAATGAAATATTCAAGAAGTTTAATATCGGGTTCTACTCAAAGAAATACTCTAAGTAACATTCTACTGCTAGAGCATTTGATTCTGCTGCTAGCGTTAACATTCTACTGCTAGCGTAAACATTCTGCTGCTGAATGATTCTGCTGCTAGTGAAGAACTTTCTACTGCTAAGTGGATAACTGTCGAATGATTCTGCTGCTGAGTGGATAAGTATGAAAAGATATTATGTGTATTAAAGTCAACAATACACGGTAAATAATATCTTACCCCATGTGATCAGTCATTATGTTATATTCTTAGAACAAGTTGTAAACATAGATACATGTCGTATCTTAATGACTGACACTCTCAAAGCAAGCGTTCAATTAGACTTGACAATATTATAAAGATCTTTCTTGTGTTATAAAAGAAAGATCTTAGACTAGTGATAAAAATAGATAGTGACATAATAGTGTGTGAATTATTAAGTGTTTTAGAAAATAACTCTCAAGAACATAGAACAAATATCACAAGTCATAGAAAACATAAGATTCAAGGTCTTTGTAACCCTAGTGATAGTGAAGATCACTCGTATTATCTTGAATAATATTGAATCGTTTGGTGATAACATTGCATGTTCTTTGTTCTATATACACAAGCATAACTGTTCCATTTCCATAACACAAATAACCTTTTAAGTGTGATTAAGTAAATTCCGCGTACTTGATCATATTAACTCAACTTATCACATACACAAAGCAACAAAGGTTTAACCACCTTCCAGTGTATCGAATCCCTATCAATTGGTATCAGAGCAAGGCTGATATAGTTGATTTAGAAAAAGAAGAAGAAGAAATGGACGTTGAATCAATTCAGATCAATGTTGCTGCAAAAATACCCATGCTCAAACAGAATGAGTTTGAGAAGTGGAGGCTGAGGATAGAGCAATTTTTCCAAGTGCAAGACTATGCACTTTGGGAAATCATTGAAGATGGAAACTCTTACCAGCCTACAACCATTTCATCAACAGTGGACGGCAAAGTGGTGACATCTCTGCAGACAAAGCCAACATCTGCAGAAGATAGAATAAAGAAGAAAAATGACTTAAAGGCAAGAAGCATGCTGATGATGACCATTCCCAATGATCAACTTCTAAACTTCAGCAAGTTCAAAGATGCCAAGTCATTATTTGAAGCTATTATTGCCAGATATGGTGGAAATGAAGCCACCAAGAAAACCCACAAGACACTGCTCAAGCAGCAGTTTGAAAACTTCTCCTCTACATACAATGAATCTCTTGACCATATGTTTAATAGGCTTCAGAATATTGTGAGCCAACTTGCTATTCTTGGGGTTGAAATACCTCAAGAAGATTTGAACTCAAAATTTCTGAGAAGCTTACCAGAAGAGTGGGCTATGCATGTTGTTGTCTGGAAGAACAAGCCAGACCTTGATACAATGGAGCTGATAGATTTGTATAGCAACTTTAAGATTGTGGAGCAAGATTTGAAGAAGAATGGAGGTACTAGTTCTAATACTGGGAACATGGCATTTATGTCAACTCCTAGTACCTCAAAATCAAGTGAAGAGGTGAAAGTTGTTGATGGTGTTGGTGCTGCTAGTTCATCAAGCAGTACCATGGGTATTTTGGATGAAAAGACTTGTTGTGCATTTCTTACAAGTCAAAATAATGGGTCCATGCTCACCTATGAAGACCTCCAAGAGATCAATGATGATGATCTGGAGGAAATGGACCTAAAATGGCAAATTTCTCTTCTTAGCATGAGAGCCAAGAAGTTCTATCAAAGGACGGGGAAGAAGCTCTTAATCAGCAATACTGATACTACTGGTTTTGATAAGTCAAAGATAGAGTGCTATAACTGCCACATGATGGGTCACTTCTTAAGAGATTGTAGAAGGCCAAGGCAGCAAGATAGCAAGAACAAAGGTTTTGGAAGCACATCCAAAACAAGGGAGGTTTCTGAGCCAAACTCAAAAGCTATGGTAGCTATTGATGGGCTAGGTTTTGATTGGAGTTTCATGGCTGATAAAGAAGAAGATTCTTCACAGATGGGACTCATGGCTTTTTCTACTTCTGAGGTACAATCTCATAAAGCTTGTTCAAATGCTTGTACTGCTCTTAAAGAATTACAAACTTTAATCAAACATTATGATGAACAAACGAAAGAGCTAAGCAAAACTCATCAAAACTACATTAATTATAAGTGTGGTTTGGAATCAACAGAAAGGCAAATCTTATACTACAAAGAAAATGAACTTGCTTTTTCTGATGACAAAGCTCTCCTAAGACAGGACATTTTCTTTAAAGATGCTGAAATTAAGCTTTTAAGAGAGGCTTTTGATAGGGTCAAAAAGGAAAATGGAAACATTCACTTGACTACACAGACACTAAGAACATGCTTCTAGAGGTGTGACCAACATGATAGAATGTCAAGTGATTAATAGAGCTAAGTCAGGAGTAGGATATAAGAGTGTCCCACCTCCATACAGAGGTATCCCTAAACCCCCAGGGATTGACCTAGAAAATTCAGGTGTCCCTGAATTTCAACAACCTGAGCTAAAATATGGTGTACAACCAAAGACCAAGCTAGTTGTTGATGAATCTAAGAAAGTAAGTGAAAGTTTAAGTAAAACTTCACTTTCTGAGGACAAGGTGTCCTCTGATAGAAGATCAGATAGAGTAGTCATTGAAGACTGGGTATCTGATGATGACGAAGATGAACATGTTATGTCTAAACCTGAAGTAGTTAAGAAAGCAGGAACAAGGGTTCCTAAAGTGATAAAAAAGGATACTGTTAAGCCTAGAACAAACATTAAACATGTTAGGCAACCAGTTAAATATTGTGAACAATATAGATCCACTAGCAAGCCCAGAGGTAACCAAAGAAATTGGAATGGCCTCAAGTCTAACCAATTAGGTGATGACTTTTTCTTTTATAATAAAGCTTGTTACACATGTGGTAGTTTTGATCATCTTGCAGCTTTCTGTAACAAATGGATATCTGGGTATGAAAACAATAGGGTGAACTTCAAAAGGCAAACTCCTCAAACTCACTTTCACTCTAAGTCTAAGAGAACAAAACCCAGAGCAGTTACCAAAGCAGTTTCTGCTGCTAGACCATACATAACTGTTAACCCAAGACCAACAGTTAAAAATGTAAAATCTTTTTATACAAATGCATCAAAGACTGTTCAAAGGCCCATTAAAACAAAAGAAGTGGTCCAAAAACAAGTTTGGAAAATTAAGGGAACAATTACAAAACTAGCAGTTTCTGCTGCTAAGCATGTAATTCATTCTGCTGCTAGGGAAAACAGGGCAAATGCTGTTAAGGCCTCAGCATGTTGGATTCTTAAATCCAATGTTGCATCAACTGTTCTTAAGAGATTAAATTTCATTGATGCAAGAGGCAGATCCAAGTCAGTAATGGCTTGGGTCCCCAAAAGAAACTAATACTTCTTATTTCTGTGCAGGAACATTCAATTGATAAACAAGAGGATCAAGGATACTCAGATAGTGGATGTTCAAGGCACATGACAGGCAACAAGTCCTATCTTTCTGATTTTCAAACATTAGATGGTGGCTATGTTACCTTTGGAGGAGGTGTTGGTGGCAAAATTTCCAGTAAAGGTACAATCAAAACTGGAAATTTAGATTTTGAAGATGTGTACTATGTACAAGAGCTAAATTATAATCTTTTTAGTGTCTCACAAATGTGTGACAAAAAGAACAAAGTTCTTTTCTGTGACACTGAATGTCTTGTACTTTCTCCTGATTTTAAGATGCCTGATAAAAGTCAAGTGCTTCTTAAAATTCCTAGAAAGGGCAATATGTACAGTGTAGACATGAAGAACATTGTTCCTAAAAAGGATTTAACTTGTATTGTTGCAAAGGCCACATTGGATGAATCAATGTTCTGGCATAGGAGGCTTGGTCATATTAATTTCAAAACCATAAATCAGATTGTTAAGAATGGTTTGGTAAGAGGATTACCTCAAAAACGATTTGAAAATGATCAAACATGCATTGCTTGTCTTAAAGGCAAACAACACAAAGCCACTTGTAAGCCCAAGCTTTTTAACTCTATTAATCAATCATTGTTTATGCTTCATATGGACTTGTTTGGTCCTACAAATGTTAGAAGTATGCAACATAAGAGATATTGTCTAGTTATTACTGATGACTATAGTAGATTTACATGGGTTTTTTTTTTAGCTACTAAGGATGAGACACCTAGCATCCTTAAGACTTTCATTACTGAGATAGAAAACCAAGTAGACAAAAGAGTAAAAGTCATTAGATGTGATAATGGGACAGAGTTCAAAAATAGAGTTATGGATGAATTCTGCAAAGAAAAAGGTATTAGGAGAGAGTTTAGTGCTGCTAGAACTCCACAACAGAATGGAGTTGCTGAAAGGAAAAATAGAACACTAATAGAAGCTGCTAGAACTATGTTAGCCGATTCTAAGCTACCTATAACTTTTTGGGCTGAAGCAGTCAACACTACTTGCTATGTTCAGAATAGAGTTTTAGTTGTTAAGCCTCACAATAAGACATCATATGAGCTTTTTAGAGGTAGAACTCCTGCAATAGGATTTCTTAGACCTTTTGGATGTCATGTGACAATTCTCAATACCTTATACCATCTTGGAAAGTTTGATGGCAAAGCAGATGAAGGTTTCTTAGTTGGATATTCTCTCAATAGCAAAGCTTTTAGAGTATACAACTTAAGAACTAAGAAAGTAGAGGAAAACCTACATGTGTAATTTTTAGAGCATAAATCCAATGTAGTAGGTGAAGGTCCGAATTGGCTATTTGATCTAGAGTCATTAACCCATTCTATGAATTATGTGCCTGTTGTTGCAGAAACTAATAATTTTTCAGGTACACAAACAACAAATAAGGCAGGGTTAGACAAGGAGACAACTCAAGATCATATATGGATGCCAATAAGTACCAGTGTGGTTTCAACTTCAACAAATGACGAATCTTCTTCTGGTAAAGCTAAAGAAGATGTTGAAAGTGAATACAAGGAAGATGGAACAAAGGAACAACAAAATGTTTCTGTTGAAGATAGTGCTGCTGAGACAGAGCATTCTACTGCTAGGCTTAATTTTTCTGCTGCTAGGCCAAATGATACTACTGCTGGCCCTTCAGACTCAAATGAAGCAGATTTCTCAGATAATGAGGTGGATTTGAGCAATATCACGCCTAACTATCGAGTTCCTTCAACCCCACACACAAGGATTCACAAAGTTCACTCCCTAGAAAATGTGATTGGAGATGTACAATCAGGTGTGAAGACAAGACAACAACTGATGTCTTCAGACCAACAAGGGCTTCTTGATGCCCTTTATGCTTCAAAGCAGCATGAGTTTTCAAATTCTTGCTTGTTTGTATGTTTTCTCTCACAAGATGAACCAAAGAACATTCTGAAAGCCTTAGATGATTCAAGCTGGGTAGAAGCTATGCAAGAGGAGCTTCTTCAGTTCAAGATTCAGAAGGTATGGGTGCTAGTTGATTTACCTAAGGATGCAAAGGTAATTGGCACTAGATGGGTTTTCAAGAATAAAAGGGATGAAAGGGGAATAGTGATTAGGAATAAGGCTAGATTAGTAGCCCAAGGGTACACACAACAAGAAGGGATAGACTATGATGAGGTTTTTGCTCTAGTAGCAAGACTTGAGGCAATTAGGCTTTTCTTAGCTTATGCTTCATTTTTAGGCTTCACTGTTTATCAAATGGATGTCAAGAGTGCATTTTTATATGGTACTATTGAAGAAGAGCTGTATGTCTCACAACCTCCAGGGTTCATTGATCCAGACCATCCAGAAAAAGTGTACAAGGTTGTAAAAGCTCTATATGGCCTTCATCAGGCACCAAGAGCTTGGTATGAAACACTGGCTTCCTATTTAAAAGAAAATGGATTTCAAAGAGGAAAGATTGATCAGACACTTTTCATCAAACAACACAAGAAGGATCTTCTGTTAGTGCAGGTGTATGTGGATGACGTTATCTTTGGGTCTACAAGGAATGAGATGTGTTTGGAGTTCGAGAAGCTTATGCATGATAAGTTTCAGATGAGTTCCATGGGGGAACTTACATTCTTTTTGGGTTTGCAAGTTAAACATTCATATGAAGGCATATTTATTAGTCAAGATAAATATGTTGCTGAGATACTAAGGAAGTTCAACTTTGTTGATTCAAAAATGGCAAGCACACCAATGGACTCTGAGAAGCCACTTTCAAAAGACTTAGATGGAGAAAATGTGAATGTACACACTTACAGATCTATGATAGGATCTTTGATGTATCTCACATCATCAAGACCTGACATCATGTTCTCTGTTTGTGCTTGTGCAAGATTTCAAGTAACTCCAAAGGTTTCTCATTTAACAGCAGTCAAGAGAATTTTTAGATATCTCAAGGGTCAACCTACGTTGGGTCTATGGTATTCTAGAGAGTTACCTTTTGACTTGGTAGCATTTTCGGATAGTGATTATGCTGGTGCTAGCTTGGACAGAAAGTCAACAACTGGAGGATGTCAATTCCTTGGGTGTAGACTTATCTCATGGAAGTGTAAGAAGCAAACAACTGTGGCTACTTCAACAACTGAAGCTGAATATGTAGCTGCTGCAAGTTGTTGTGCTCAAGTCTTATGGCTTCAAAACCAACTTCTTGACTATGGGTACAATTTCATGAACACTATTATTCATATTGATAATAGTAGTACTATTTGCATAATTAAAAATCTAGTGCAACATTCTAAAACAAAACACATTAAAATTAGACATCACTTTATAAGAGACTGCAATGAGAAAAGATTAATTCAAGTACTTAAAATTGCTTCAGAATACAACTTTGCAGATCTGCTAACCAAAGCTTTTGATGTTGGAAGGTTTCAGTACTTAGTAGCAAGTATTGGAATGCTTAATCTTTAAATTTTTCAATCTAATGTGTTTTTGTAAATAAATTTTTGTTTGTGTTGCTGGCTTTAAAAGATACTACTGCTATTACAAAAGTTTGTGCTGCTAGTACAAATTTAAATTGTGTTATTCATACAGTTATTCCTATGATTATTCTAATACAAGACAAGTACTTTGTACATTGTTCTTTTGGTTTTAGACTAACAATTTCAGGTATGAACATGTGAACACAAAAGAAGTTTCAAGTGAAATGGAAGCAGCAGAATGATAATATCAGTTGCTAACATAATAGGTTCATGATAGAAAGAGTTTGGGAATTTCAAACCTCCTTAAAACTTCTTTCTTGAAACCTGATTATGAAATTTCACATTGAATTGATGACTTAGTTGATCAGAAAGTAACTGATACAACTCACTTTCTATCATTTTATACTTTTAAGTATAATGAGCAAGTCTAAGGACATCTGATAGAAAGAACAACTAGTAAAAGTGAATCTAACACTTGTGTTAGAGGCAACAATTACTATGAGCTGGAAACCCTGTCAAGAAAGCCTTTTGAATAGGTTTATCTTTACACAGGCAGTTATTTATAACTAAAAACATTGGTTCTCACACAACCAGAGGTTGCTTTAAACCGAAATCTTGATTAAGTGTCTGTTATACACTTAATCCCTTCAAAATGGTTGAAAGCAGTATGGTTTTTCATAATAAAATCAAGTACATACTGCTAAGGCAAAAGTTTCTTAAAAGGATTTTCAAAGAGACTCACAAAAACCATCAAATGATGGACCATGAGTCAAATGCCCCATGAATTACCTCTCATGGGAGTTAACACACCTAGAAGTGATGAGGGCAACAAATTAAACTCTTAAGGAATTGATGGCTACATGTACAACATTGTCTGATAACATGTTATGATGGATAGCTCAGATGATGGAGAGAAATATTTTGGTATATAGTGAGAGATCTTCCAAACAGGGGAGGATAAAATGTTATTTGCATCTCAGGGGAGGTAATATCTCAGGAGAGGAAATAAAACCCAAAGAAGGAAGATTAACCAATGAAAGGGAGGAAAAGACAAGAGCATACAAGATGATGACATGGAGGTTGAAAATGACAAGAACAGAGCTTATTATATATATTCATAAGGGATGAAGCATTCCAAAGGAGAAAGTTCTATCTAGGTCAAACGAAGAAAAGTTTCAATTTCAGTTCACCACGTTTGTTAATCACTTGCAAAGGCATGCTGATAGATGATTTCACTTGTTGAAACAAGCATCCAAGATACACAGCATCATTGCCTCTTATAATTCCTCCATCCAAGGAAATTACACCATCTTTTAGGTCAATGTTTGAAGCCTGAAGATGTGTATTGATATTGTTAAAGTCAAAGAACAGAAAGCAGATGAGTTACTGAGAAAGATATTTAATCTTGAAGAACAGAAGTGTTTGAAAGATCTTCACAATCCATAATTTAATTCAGAAACATGTTGAAATGGATTCACATGTTTAGGGGAGGATTGTTGGGAATTAAATATTCAAGAAGTTTAATATCGGGTTCTACTCAAAGAAATACTCTAAGTATCATTCTACTGCTAGAGCATTTGATTCTGCTGCTAGCGTTAACATTCTGCTGCTAGCGTTAACATTCTGCTGCTGAATGATTCTGCTGCTAGTGAAGAACTTTCTACTGCTAAGTGGATAACTGTCGAATGATTCTGCTGCTGAGTGGATAAGTATGAAAAGATATTATGTGTATTAAAGTCAACAATACACGGTAGATAATATCTTACCCCATGTGATCAGTCATTATGTTATATTCTTAGAACAAGTTGTAAACATAGATACATGTTGTATCTTAATGACTGACACTCTCAAAGCAAGCTTTCGATTAGACTTGAAAATATTATAAAGATCTTTCTTGTGTTATAAAAGAAAGATCTTAGACTAGTGATAAAAATAGATAGTGACATAATAGTGTGTGAATTATTAAGTGTTTTAGAAAATAACTCTCAAGAACATAGAACAAATATCACAAGTCATAGAAAACATAAGATTCAAGTTCTTTGTAACCCTAGTGATAGTGAAGATCACTCGTATTATCTTGAATAATATTGAATCGTTTGGTGATAACATTGCATGTTCTTTGTTCTATATACACAAGCATAACTGTTCCATTTCCATAACACAAATAACCTTCTAAGTGTGATTAAGTAAATTTTGCGTACTTGATCATATTAACTCAACTTATCACATACACAAAGCAACAAAGGTTTAACCACCTTCCAGTGTATCGAATCCCTATCAGTCTTTGAAGCTCAAGATGAGGATGCAACTCTAAGCTATGACACTGATGCTGAAGAAGATGACACACTTGTCAACAAGGTACACACATCAGGTGCTTGTGATAAAGATGATCTTGATGAATTCATACATGGTCACATTCGTACTATTAGTAAGACAACTGAAGTTAACATAAGTAGTGTAACATCTACAAGTATTACTCCTCAGTTATCTACTAATAGTATAGATTGCAATCATACATCAACAAGTCAAGATCATGTTGATATGCTTCAAAATTATGCCACTATTCAATCTCAAATTCAAAATTATGCTAACTTGATAAAACTGGAACTAGATGAAAGTGCATCTTTAGAAAAGAAAATCAAGGACATGTTATATGAAGAGTAGTCTGATCGACCACTAGTGCTTAAACGTCACATTCAATATTTACAAAATGATATTTTTCTTTTCAAAAGGAATATTTCAAATTTTGAAAACATCAAAAAGAATTTTGAAAATGAAGTTTCCAAACTTAAAGAAGAAAAAGCTAATTGTATTCAACGATTAACTAGAGCTGAAACTAAAATTCGCACTACCGATCAGACTTCTCAGACTATGTACATGTTATACTGCCCTAAACCAGATTCATTCATGGATCTAAAACAGGGTCTTGGTTATACTAAACCATCTTATCTTGACATGGTTAAACGTCAAACACCAAGTTTGTATAATGCTGATTACATGAGACGTGATACCTTCAAAGATTACATGTTTGTTCCTAATGACATCTCTCAAGAGAAAATCCAAAAACGCTTAAATGTTAACCAAAAGAAAACTAATTTCTCCTACTTTAGTGCCGATTATGGTTTGATAAATAAGGAAAATGCTCTTTCAAGAAAACTAACAAATGTTAAACATCGTGTGGATCAGATTTCTGACAACCCATATGATTCAAACAAATATGAGAGTTTAGCGAGAAAAACCTTTTGCAATCTCAAAAATAAAATAAATAGAACTTTATCTATTATTCGTGGAAAGCAAGAGTTTCAATTGGATGAACTTTTGAAATCCAATTCTTATGAATTGGATGTCTTAAGGGAAGTCAATAAACTGGTAAAAACATTTATCAAGCCTCCCATGAATAGAGTTAATGATCAATTTAAAGCCTTTGAAGAGGCATTGATTTCTGAAATGCAAACTGATTTAACTTACGTCACATCTCTTGAAGATGAATATGAACTTCTCAGCTTAAACTCTAACATTTAACAAGAATATTTTCTCAATCAAATAGAATCAATCAAACCACAATTTGCTATAAATGAGGAGAAAATTGAAGAATTGGAAAATAAACATATATCTTTAGAAATGGAAAACATTTTACTCACAGAGAGTCTAAGAGAATGTTTTCAAAAGAATGTTGAGTTGAACAAGGAATTGACTTGTCGTACTGCCAAATTTGAAAACTCTTGTGCTAAACTTGAAAAACAATCTTTAATGTTTGAAGCAAACTGGCAGCGAAAAATTGAAGAAAACAAAAACGACAAGTTTTCCTACAAAAATTCTTTGAAATTAATCTTAAAAGAGAACGAGGAACTCAAATCCAAAGTGCTTGATTTGATGAAAAACAAGAATCATGAGTTTGTTGCTTCACGCCAGTTGAAAAATCAAAAATTTTCATACTTTTCAAACCAACCAACCTTTTTGGCAAATCAAAAACAAAAAACTCATACTCTTGAGCCAAAACAAAAAGAGGTTTTATCTAATCTGAAAGTAATTGCTCCCGGTATGTATCAAATTTGATCTACTTTTACTAGTGAACCACATGGTTCAAATGATATGATTCATAACATGGAATTAGAAATAGCTAGGAAGAAAGCATTACTTAGTAAGGATATGCCTCTAGATGCACCAATGTGTTCTTTGACTCCTCCCTCTATAGAAAAGAAACCCAAAGAGTCAAAGAAACAAAAGAACAAGAATCGTAAGAAACAGAAATTAGCTCAACATGGTCAGATTACAAAATCTCCTAACGCAGATTTGCTTTTTGATCCAGGTTTAGACACAACTTGTAGCTAGGAGAGACCAACTAAGAAATGTGCGTTGAAGACTAGTGCCTCTCAGCCTAAAATTATAGAAAAACCTAGACATTTTAAAGATTTCAATAAAAACACTCTAAGCGAATGGATGACTGTAATGACTTAAATTTGCATGGATCTGTTGCTTCTAATAGCAAGAATGCTTGTTTTAATTCTGTTGCTTATAATCCTGTTTCTTCTAATTGTGTGCATGTTGATTTGAATTGTGATAATGTGAATACCAACACCACTAGGACTGCTTCACCAAATCTAAGAAACTATAAGCATAGAGAAACATGGGCATGGATCCCAACGGGTAGAATATTTGAGTATCATGAATTATTCCATAGATCCTGCTTTAAGTGGAAACTCACCGGAAGAGTGTTCAAACACGTATGTTATAGATGGCAACCAGTTAAGAAGAAATCTGAACCTAGCATCACTAAAATAGAAAAGTTCAACCCACTAGGTTTGCATTCTATACTGTCTAACTACGTGGAACCACTTTATCAGCGGGTTCCAAATTTTCTTTTTCTTGCTTTGATGTGCAGCTTATCCAAGTGTGCCTCTGGTACCTCGACTCAGGGTGCACCCGACATATGACCGGGAACAAGGCACTTCTCAAGAACTTCATGGTTAAATTCTTGGGTATAGTGCATTTTGGGAATGACCACATTGCTAAAATCACCGGCTATGGGGATCTCATTCATGATAAAGTCACAATTCAAAGAGTCTACTTTGTCGAAGGGCTAGGTCACAATTTGTTTAGTATTGACCAATTTTGTGATAGCGGTTTAGAGGTGGCATTCAGAAAACATTCGTGTATTGTTCGCACTCTTGAAGGCGTTGATATTCTCAAAGGCTCTAGGGATTCGAATCTATACCAAATTGCACTTAAAGAAATTACATCACCAAAACTGATTTGTTTGCTTGCAAAAGCTACATCATCATAAGCCTGGCTATGGCATCGTCGATTCTCTCATTTGAACTTCAGAACTATAAACGACCTTGCTCAAAACAACCTAGTCAGAGGATTGCCAAATCTATCATTCAAGAAAGATCATCTTCAGTCAGAGGATTGCAACACTCAAATCCAAATCCGAACCTAGTTCCATTGCTCAATTGCATTTATTGCATATGGATTTGTGTAGCCCAATGCGCGTTGTCAGCAGAAATGGAAAGAAATATATTTTGGTTATTGTGGATGACTACTCACGTTACACTTGGGTTCATTTTCTTGCTTCTAAAGCTGAAACTCCAAATGTAATCATCAAGTTCATCAAAAGAGTACAAGTTGGTCTACTAGCTCAAGTCCGATACGTAAGAACAGACAATGGAACGGAGTTCACGAATCAGATTCTTCAGAATTTCTTTGATTCTACAGGCATTACTCATTAGAGATCTGTGGCTTACACTCCTCAACAAAATGGTGTAGTCAAAATACGAAACCGTACATTAGTAGAAGCTGCAAGAACAATGCTAACCTCCGCTAATCTTCCCTTAAATTTATGGTCTGAAGGAGTGTCAACCGCTTGTTTCACACAAAACCGATCTATCATTCATAAAAGATTCAACAAAACTCCATATCACATCCTTCACAAACGTAAACCCGATGTAAAATACTTACACACTTTTGGTTGTCGATGCTACCCTCTTAATGATCGTGTTGACCTTGGCAAGTTAAAAGAAAAAAAGGGATGTAGGAATTTTCCTTGGATATTCTACACAATCAATTGCATATCGTATTTACAACCGGAGAACAAAGTTGATACAAGAGACAATTCATGTTCACTTCGATGAAGTAGAGGAAATGGCTTATGATCAAGTAAGCTCAGAACCCGTGCAAAGGACTATGACTTCTGAACAAAACGGTACAGGACTCGTACCAAAACCAAAATCATCAACACCAAAACATAAACATATTCAAAAGGAAGAGTTAGATGGTTTGTTTAAGAACTTCTATGATGAATCATGTGGAGGAAATAAGATGAAGGTGTCTACAATATCCGCTGCAACTTCGATTATCGAAGTTAATCATCAAGAAGACATACCATCTCCCATATCCGGTTCATCAACAACTACTTATGAAGATGCTGATCCAACACCAGATACCCCTCCAATTATACAGATTCAACAAGAACTTTCACCAAAAAATACCACTCCAACCTCCAACATAAATGTTGATGATCAAATAATTACCAATGCATCGTCTGAAGATGAACCATTCACAAACCCATTCGCGACTCCTGAAGTTGAGGTCGGTGGACCTTCTGAGACACGATCTGTTGATCCTTCAAACATGCAACCGCTTTACCAACCACATCTGTACAGTAGAAGATGGACTCACGATCACCCTCTACAACAAATAATTGAAAATCCTTCTCAACAAGTTCAAACAAGAAGTTCTACAGCAAATTACTGTTTCTACAATTCTTTCCTGAGTAGAGTTGAACATGCCAACGTCAAAGCAGAGACAGAAATTTTAGATGAGCATGATGGGAGAGTTAAAATTCTTTTTGGGTCTACAAATAAATCAAACTCCTCCTGGTATCTTTATTCATCAAAACAAATACACGATGGAAATTTTGAAAAAGTTTGGAATGGAAAAATCTGACTCTATGAGTACACCTATGCAACACAAGCCTAAACTAGATGAAGATAAAGGTGGTAAACCAGTTGATGCTATAAAATACCGTAGTATGATTGGTTCACTCATGTATCTTACAGCTAGTCGGCCTGATATTCATTTTGTGACTTGTTAGCTTAATTTGTATCGTATTAACTTTGTGAAACGTTGATTTAGTATTTTATCGTATTGTAACGTGGATTTGTTGAATGGTATTGTAAGTTTAGTAATTTCATATTGTAAACGTGGATTTGTTGAATTTGGTAATTTATCGTATTGTGGATTTGTGGTATTGTAACGTTTAGTCATTTGGTATTGTATCGTATTGTGGATTTGTGGTATTCGCATTTATGGATTTGTCGAATTGTAGATTTTTTTGGGAAAAAATTCCGGAAAATCTGAAAAACTGTACCAAACCTGCACTTTTTTTTAGCCCAGGAAAAAATAGGGTCGACTACTAAAACAAACTTGTTTTAGACAGTTAGGGTCGACAATCCTATTTGCATCATTGTGACGTGGAAAGCTCCTACTGCAAATAATACTTTCATATAAAAAAGGTAGAGTCGACATTGTCGACCCAAATTGCAAAGACAATGTCGACCCTATTTTTTCTTAATTAAAAAACAGTTTTAAGTTATTATTATAATTAAAAGATAGAAAAAATAAAAAAAGAGTAGGGTCGACATTGTCGACCCAAGGTTTATATAAACATGTCGACCCTACTTGTGGTCAATGGTTTTTGCTGAAACAACGCGGGCCCCACTGTCGACCCTATTTTTCAAAGAGAGTGTCGACCCAAAAAAATTTGAGACGAAAAGTTTGGGTCGACTAGTTAGGTACGAGATGTCGATCCTAATTTACTTAGGGTCGACTTTCTTTGCAATTTTGGGTCGATTTCGTCTACCCTAAACCCAGATTTATTTGTAGTGTAAATTATACCCCAAGATAAGAATCTCGGGCTTTACTTCAATATGGACCCAAACCCATAATAGTCACAACCTACGAGGGCTCTGCTGCTGCAAATTCACGAATAGAGCCGACCATCTGCCACTCACTTGTCGAAGCCTTTGACAAAGTCTTCTCAGGTTCTATTAGCCTCCACAACCCAACATATAATCCCACAAAGTACATATAGAAGCTTATGAAACTCTTTCTATGTTTGTTTTTTTGAACGGCGGAAGTTTTATGGATATAGAAAGAACAACCTAGCTAGACGTTAGGAGCACAAAGAGATAACAATTAATTGCAAGCATGACGAGGGTTATCAAACCACTTGATCCAATTTACACTAGTCTTTCTATCTCTACAAGAGATCATATCAAAAGAGGCAAGTTTATTGTCGTTTAGAATCATGTCCTTTGAGGGCCACTTTAGCGAGAAAGACATGCCATTCCGAAACTTCCAAAGTGACCAAAGTGTAGTTTGAACAAGGACATCAAAGTGATTTTCTTGGTTAGTGCAAATATTACGATATTTAAACTAAACGATTTCTTCGGTTTTAATAATGACAAACATGTAACTTGTAATACATAACGTAAAATGTGCAAGTTACTTGTAAACACAAATCATCAATTCATACTTACATCAACACCTCCCGACATCTCAAGTATGCTTCAACGAAGTCGTAGATTTCCATCCCGACATAAATCACTCAAGGTATGGGCAAACAAATCTACTACTTGACAAATGATCAAAGGATTTTATTTTTCTAAACTTCACATTTTTAATGTGACAAAACATTTTTTCAAAAATATATTTCACAAATTATTTTTGAATTAAAAAGAAATGTTTTATTTTGAAAAATATGTTTAAAAATTCCAACAGTCAAATTTCCCCCCAAAACAGCTCCTAACTTTCCCAAATAAACCTTCCCCACTAAAGACAAACGAAGGAGCGTCCACGACACCTTTAAATAGGGACGGCTCCATTAAATTTAACGGAGCCGTCGGGTATTTAACGGAGCCGTCCATACGTAACGGCTAGATTTTTCTTTGCCAATAAATAGTGGACCATTTCACACTTCCAACTTGATTTTTCCAGTCCTTTTTCTCTGGTCTAATCCCTCCTCACTTAGATGACTTTCTTTGATCATTTGGAGAGTCTTAGGTTGTTTAAGAGTGATCCAATCATCCTTTCAAGTGATCCTCTTCATTCCTCTTGATTAGTAAGAGAAGAACACAAAGTATCCAAGTAGATACAAGGTGTTGTCATCCCTCTTGATTAGCAAGAGAAGAACACAAAGTATCCAAGTAGATACAAAGTGTTATCATTCCTCTTCATTTGCAAGAGAAGAACTCAAAGTATCCAAGAAGATACAAGAGTTGTAGTTGTTAGGTCTTGTAACATTGGTTACACTCTTGATTGTATCATAGCATACATCAAGATCATTTTTCTTTTGTGAGAGAGTGAGTCAAGATCATTGTGATCTTAAGAGATAGTGAAGATCTCTTGAAGCCATTGGGCTTGTGTGATTGATCATGTGGATCAAGGGTAGATCGGGTAGATCGTGGTAGATTGGTGCTAGCTAAGATTAGCACTCGACATCTAGCTTAGTGTCGGAAATAGGATAAGCGACGTGTAAGGTGTAGATCGGGTAGATCGTGGTAGATTGGTGCTAGCTAAGATTAGCACTCGATATCTAGCTTAGTGTCGGAAAACAAGTTAAGCGATGTGTACGGTTTTCTCCGCCTGAAGGGAGTTTGTTGATTAGTGAAGTAACTCTCGAGTTGGATACTCGGGGATGGAGTAGGGCGAAGAGGAGCTTCCTGACCGAACCACTATAAATCACCGTGTCCGGTTTGCACCTTCTTACTTATCTCTTTACTTTCATTTCATTCTTTATTGCTTTATATTTGCATTGCGTTTTTGCTTGTGTGGCTAGTTGCTTATGTTATGTTGATTATCTGTGTGTCGTGTTTTGATTGCGCATATGTTGTAGTTTACTATATTCATCTCTTGATGCTATATGATCATAGTTGACACTTTTCATATCACATCACACTTGATCGGGAGTTTGATACAAAAAGTTTTAAGATTTTTAATGGAAACGTATTCACCCCCCCCCCTCTACGGTTTCCACAATTGGTACCGGGGCCAGGTCGCTCAAATTTTTAAAACAAATGGTTTTCAAAATTGAGTACGATCCATGTATCAAATTACCCATGAAGGTGATAAAAATATGAAAAGTATTTAGTTGCATAATACTTACAAGTTTTGTTGTTAAGTATATGTTGTCATACTAGCTTGAATTTTTTTTAATTGATAAAAGTTGGTTCTGTTCAAAAACTGAAGTGACACGTACGGCACCGTTAAATACAACAGACGGCTCCATTAAATATGGACGGTACCGCTAAATTTAACGGAGCCGTCCGTCTGTTTTTCAGAATTCGGTAATTTTCAAAAATTCGTATAAAATCAACCGTAAGTCCGTAGGAGTCGTGCCACTTATCGTTTTAAACGTAATTGAGTCTACTTTCACTTAAAAATATTTTTAGAAAGTGATTGTAAAGTAAAATTTACGAATGTCTTTAATTCGTAACAGAAAGTCTTTTCCGGTCATACCGATTGCACAAATTTTTTTGTCAAATCACAAAGTGAACATCACACGTTGATGCATTCATGATTTCAAAGGTGCTGAACTTGATCAAATTTTTTGAATGGGGTGGAAAATAATTCATTTTTAAATGAAATCAAGCTTAGTATACATTGTTATACCTAATACACAAAATGACGATAAGTATTTCTGTGTGTTAAGCTAAATTGCTATTTGCTTATTATAGTTTTCCGGTTTATGCATTTATAAGGCTCATGCTAAATCACTTGCACTATATTAAGTAATTAGTTGGCGTTGCATATAGGCATCAACCATTTGTCTTACAATTGTTGCAAATTCTTAAAATGGTTTAGTAACTTTCTTAGGAATAGAAACTAAGTTGGTAGATCATGTGTGTCGAAAGATGTTGTCTTACACAATTATTTTTCCAAAGGTTTAAGTGTAAAAAGTACATCACCCCAAAATACTTAACACTTTCATAAAATCCGTAACATGATCTTTAAAACATTACATCATTTTGTCTTGTTTGACCATGGGTTGTCTAAACAAGATAAAATGTCATTTTAATACATTAGTACTTAAGTAAAAGAAAATGTATTAAACTTGCATTGATCTAACACACATACAAAATGTTTTAAACATTTAGTATTTTACGTATGTTGTATAAAAATAGTTAAGATAATTATTTTTATACAAATGAGGTGTCGAAAAACTAAGAATATTATACTCAATAATATCAATAGTTTTTCTCAAATAAAAATAAATGACAATATCAAAGTAGTAACTTAATATGTCATTAACCTCACACATACAACTAGTGTTAGAATAAATGGAACACACTCCTAAAATTTTTATTTCTTTTTAAAAAGGATTGATTGTGAGGGTCAAGAAAGATCTCAAGTACATATCAATTCATTATTCAAATTATGATTGATATCATTATCGAATCTAATTGACAAGTTTTTGAGTGTGGACATGAAATTGGAGTCATTATGTGTCTAGTTTCAAGATAACATCAAAATATGATGAAAAGTATTATCTTGAATCTACATACTCAATCACATTCGATTGTTATGAAAATAATGACGTCCTCTCAAGACGAAAATAATATGCATCGGATCATAACTCACACTTGTGTTGACGATGCCATATTGAGTCTTCTTGTCCAATGGTTGTGTTCCAAACTTTAAACTAATATGTTTAAAAGATGCATAAAATACACAACTAAGTAGGATTGACAACTTGGATGTTTCATCCGAAATATACAAGTAATTTACATTGCAATGCAATAAGTAAATGTGTCATTTCCGAAAAACCAAACACGAGCAAACAAACAACTTATGTAAAATTTGCTCATGAACAATTCAACACTCAAAGTAACATGAATGGTTATGTTACATGAGAATACATTGCATCCTGTTAACAAATATAGGATATTAGAGTTGAATAATAACCTAATACAACATGTGTCATTGCATAAACAAGTAAAATTGGTCATACACTAAAATACTTGTTTCACAAAGCATTCTTAAGAGTGATAAGTTTCCTCTTAGAAAAGCATACTTGTTGAAGTAAACAGTATGTCTCATTTCAAATAAAATGCTCACAAGATCTATTGAGGTAAGTAACCTTTACTAGATTCTCACTCAAGATATGCAAAGGAGCATTCTTGAAACACACACAATGTAGTAGGTTCTACATTGTATCACATTAGAATGTCTCTTGGTTCTAGGAAACTAAATCATGTTAAAATAACATGTAACAACTTAACAAACAAAGATGTTGTCCAAGAGATCATAAAATACACCATCACCATCAAACAACCTTTAAATCTCAAACACGAAATTAAAACATCTCGCTTGCCTTTGTTAGGAGTTGTGTAAGACATGTCATTTTCTTAACCGACTTTCAAAGTATGGTTAATTGAGTCATATTAGGCCATGTATAGCAAAACAAGATAAAATCATATTTGCTATACTTCGATAGGCAAATATAGGAATTTAAATTCTTCTAACATGAGAATGACTACTGGAGAACCTATCGCACTAGAAATTCAATTTGACCTAACGGTTGGATTGCTTCCAGGAGAGAAGTTGGGTTCGTGTATAACCCGTAAAAATGGTCGTGTTTAGCCTTAATTGAGCACCACTAGTGATAGTCTCATACTCATTCTCTAACTTGAAAAACTTTCATTCCTACATTTGACTAGAGATAGTTTACATCGGTGAACTTTATCTCCCATTAGGATGTCATCTTGAACAAGTAGTAATTAGGATCTGCCTTAGCAAACCTAGATTGCTTGCATCCCACATACGTGTTTCAAAATGATAACATGTTCTCGTAAGATATGGTTAAATGTCTTCATGATCTTAAATGCTAAATGATTATCATGTTTTACATGATGCTTGCATTTATTCCTTATGTGCATTTTACTTGATTTACTTGTAAAGTTTGCACCCACACTATGTTCTTTTGACACATTAGGAATTAGGTATGCCCATCACTATGAACCCTTAGAAGTCATAGAGCCACACACTAGTGTCAAAACCCATAAGTCAAAGTAGTCGCGAAGTTACCCTAATTCCCCAGTCATCACTTCGCCTTCTTCCAAGTAATACACCCTTTTGTCATGGGAAGGTTAGGAACAAACCTAGTAGAACTCGGAGTAGGGTTGACAACTTAAATATTTCATCCGAAATATTCAAGTAAGTTTAACTTGCGATCGCAATTGTTAAATGTCATATCCGAAACATCATACTCAAGCCTTTTAACAACATATGTTAAAACGCTCATCCAAAGGACTCACGAGTTACTATATAAGTAATTAGTAGTTCCTTTCATCCTCGTGTGAATATACACGTCTTAAGATCCCAAACCCTGCTGCAAATCAGCACCATAGGCCTAACTTTACATCTTTCAAAACCCCATGAAACACTCACGTGCGAAGCACATAGAAACCCTTAAATCAACCAAACCTCTCAACCGAGAATCCCCTTACCATCTCCGTCTAGGACTAGGAATGATGGAACATTTTCCATAAAACTTATGACTATTTAAATATTTCACTGGAAATATTAAAGTCATCTCTCGTACCCCTCTTATGATTACTTGAATATTTCACTGGAAATATTGTAGTCATCTCGTGCGTCTCGTCTCATGACTCTTTAAATATTTCACTGGAAATATTGAGTCATTCTTTAAATCCCTCTCATGACTATCTAAATATTTCACTGGAAATATTAAGTCATCCCTCACGTTCCTTGCATGATCTCTTGAATATTTCACTGGAAATATTGAGATCATCTATTCTATTTCGTGTCATGACTTTTAGATATTTCACTGGAAATATCAAGTCATTCCCTCGATCTCGTCCCATGACTGTTAGATATTTCACTGGAAATGTCAAGTCATATCCTGTGTCTCGTCTGATGACTTTTTAAATATTTCACTGGAAATATTAAGTCATCTTTCACATCGCTCTAATGACTACCTATGTATTTCCTCGGAAATATAAAAGTCATTTCTTCTCGTCCAGTACCGGTCAAAGAATTTATTAGGTATAAATTCTCTCCTCGTGTCGAAAGCGAAGATTTATTCGTAAAATCCTCTTAAACTCCAATGACAACTTAAATATTTCATCAGAAGTATTTAAAGTTTATTTAATTTGCGAAATGCAATTAAATGTCATTTCTCGTTCTCGACAAACGTTCATCGAATCCCAGTGGATTCATTCATAAAGGAATTTATTCGGTATAAATTCTTTTAATCTAAGGTCCAGAAAAATCACAACATATGTGAAATTTCTTTGTCAGAAATCTAATTCTGGGTCAAAACTGACCTCAGCAGGTCACGGTACTCTTTAATAGGGGACAGTATCGTTAATTTTAATGGTACCGTCGGACCGTTGTCTACTGAGACAGTTTATTCTCACTGTTTCAAAACCACTATCGAAACACACTCGATGTAGTCTTGAACCAGAACCGTATCCTATCAGAACAGATTGTATCTATCTTCTGATTCCTAAGCCTTCTTCCCTTTCACTTCCGCATGGTACTAAACACTACCAATGCTTCCGCATCCCACTCATCTCACACACACTTCAAACGAAGAACCATTAGGATACGTTGAGATAACCCTCCTTCATCAACTTAGATAACCCTATAACCTTATCACCTACCTCACAACCCTGAAGATTTTATCTTCTTAACCCTTACGATATCTCCAGGTAATCACATGCCTCATCATATAAATATTCTATGAATATTCAAAATGATTGAGAAGAGCTACGTGACTTCAAAGGTGAAGTTTATCGTATGCTATCCACCACTTGTCATGACGTTACTAAGCTCATCGCTTCCGTCAACATTTGTTTTCCTCTTTATCTTTTGCATCTTGTCCGGATGGTCATAGATTAAGGGGGAGCGAAAACGCACTCATATAGCCTTTCACCAAACACTCTTAAGAACACATTAATGTGGTTCTTATTCCCTAGGAAACTTCCCTTTAGCTGCCCAGAACTAGGCTGCACAGGAAAATTCGTGACTTCCAGGTCACGGTACCGTTAAATAGGCCACGGTACCGTTAAATTTAACGGTACCGTGTGGTATTTAGTGGTACCGTGCCTATGTTTGACGAATTTTCACTGATCCCTGCATCCCTAACCTCAAACCTGCAAAATTTTGCAAACTCACACACACCCTAAGATTTCCTCACTACACCATAGGACACCATCACCAATTTTAGTTTGAATCCCACAACCCTTGCCTATATAAGGCCTCACTACTGCAAGCTTATCTTGCATCTCATCTTCAAACCTCACATTAACATCTTTCATCATCACACTCAAACCTTTTAGCTACACTTCACTCTTGACAGTGATAGTTAGTCTAAGTACCTTCAACCCATAGATCATCACACTCAAACCTTATAACCTTCAACTCATTACACTCAAACCTTACAGCTACTCCTCACTTTGGATAAGTGACAGTTAGCTCAACAACCTTCAATCCTCACAAACACACGAAACCCTTCATGCACCAAATTATCCCTAACACACAACTAGGATCATCCAACCTAGAAACCTAGAACTTCATTACCTTAACCCCGTTAGAGATATCCACCAACAATCCTGTTAGGATCACATGCACCTTTTCCTTTTCCCTTTTGAAATATATCATGCATCTCATTGTCAGTGCAAACGATATATTAACCTAAATCATCCTTTCCCACCTTTCCTCAAAGGTCAAAACCAACATCTCCAACCACATCATCATCATCCTCCACTTTTAGGATTCCTACACCCTTACCTCCACCAAGTCCACCACAACCTTTAGCTATCACACTAACCCTATCACTATCAAACCTCTCTGGACTTGGCACCAACACATCATCCTTATCACCATCACCATCACCACAACCTTTAGCTCTCACACTAACCTTGTCATCTACATCACCTTTTGAACTTGGCACTAACACATCATCCTTATCACTATCACCATCACCACAACCACTAATGGGTCATCCCATTATTTATCCCCTACAACCACATAACCCAAGTTGTCCTTGTTGTCACCACAACCAACACTCTCTATCGAATCATTTAGGTATAACCTCCCACCTTATGGAATCATTTAGGTATAACCTCTATCGAGTCTACTTTATGGCACGACTTGTCATAATAGTAATCATTTAGAATATGTCTTATCAACAAACTATCCTTAACATCAATCATCTTAGGTAGATGATTATGTTGTTCAAAAGGTTTGTTAGAACTTTCCTCCCAATGACAACTTGGAATAAGTCATTTAGTGCGTCAGTCAATGAACGAATCTCATTCTTGATTAGTGTGATTGAGTGAACAAGTACACCTTAGGTTTTCGGTCGGGTTGTGACACTTACGTGTTAACATAATTTAACCCATGCATGTCTTGCTATGTGTATTATATCCCTATAATGTTGCTCCTATACTGTTATATATTATGATGCACGAAGCTGACCCTTGATGTAGGAAAAGCCTTTGTAAGAATTTGATCCATGGATCCGCTAGATACTAAGGTAAATAAACAAGGGGATTAAGTCACCATAGGGGAGCATTGAGCTAGGGGGAGCTCGGGAGTATTTGAATACATAGCATGGAGTCGTCTTCACAAGTGTTGATAGAAGGCTTCACTAGGATAATGCAAGCTCGACTTTCGGGGAGAAAGGATAGTAGTGCAATAAGGAGGAGTAGGGAGTAAATTCAAGGGAGCGCTCGAGGAAACTACCTTTTTGATTTGACAAAAGGGGGAGAAGGGGAGTGTAAACAGCTAACTTTTACATTTTACTATGTGTTACGGTTTACATATTTGTCATCATCAAAAAGGGGGAGATTGTTAGTGCAAATATTACGATATTTAAACTAAACGATTTCTTCGGTTTTAATAATGACAAACATGTAACTTGTAATACATAACGTAAAATGTGCAAGTTACTTCTAAACACAAATCATCAATTCATACTTACATCAACACCTCCCGACATCTCAAGTATGCTTCAACGAAGTCGTAGATTTCCATCCCGACATAATTCACTCAAGGTATGGGCAAACAAATCTACTACTTGACAAATGATCAAAGGATTTTATTTTTCTAAACTTCACATTTTTAATGTGACAAAACATTTTTTCAAAAATATATTTCACAAATTATTTTTGAATTAAAAAGAAATGTTTTATTTTGAAAAATATGTTTAAAAATCCCAACAGTCAAATTTTTCCCCAAAACAGCTCCTAACTTTCCCAAATAAACCTTCCCCACTAAAGACAAACGAAGGAGCGTCCACAGCACCTTTAAACAGGGAGGGCTCCATTAAATTTAACGGAGCCGTCGGGTATTTAACGGAGCCGTCCGTACGTAACGGCTAGATTTTTCTTTGCCTATAAATAGTGGACTATTTCACACTTCCAACTTGATTTTTCCAGTCCTTTTTCTCTGGTCTAATCCCTCCTCACTTAGATGACTTTCTTTGATCATTTGGAGAGTCTTAGGTTGTTTAAGAGTGATCCAATCATCCTTTCAAGTGATCCTTTTCATTCCTCTTGATTAGCAAGAGAAGAACACAAAGTATCCAAGTAGATACAAGGTGTTGTCATCCCTCTTGATTAGCAAGAGAAGAACACAAAGTATCCAAGTAGATACAAAGTGTTATCATTCCTCTTCATTTGCAAGAGAAGAACTCAAAGTATCCAAGAAGATACAAGAGTTGTAGTTGTTAGGTCTTGTAACATTGGTTACACTCTTGATTGTATCATAGCATACATCAAGATCATTTTTCTTTTGTGAGAGAGTGAGTCAAGATCATTGTGATCTTAAGAGATAGTGAAGATCTCTTGAAGCCATTGGGCTTGTGTGACTGATCATGTGGATCAAGGGTAGATCGGGTAGATCGTGGTAGATTGGTGCTAGCTAAGATTAGCACTCGACATCTAGCTTAGTGTCGGAAATAGGATAATCGACGTGTAAGGTGTAGATCGGGTAGATCGTGGTAGATTGGTGCTAGCTAAGATTAGCACTCGATATCTAGCTTAGTGTCGGAAAACAAGTTAAGCGACGTGTACTGTTTTCTCCGCCTGAAGGGAGTTTGTTGATTAGTGAAGTAACTCTCGAGTTGGATACTCGGGGAGTGGAGTAGGGCGAAGAGGAGCTTCGTGACCGAACCACTATAAATCATCGTGTCCGGTTTGCGCCTTCTTACTTATCTCTTTACTTTCATTTCATTCTTTATTGCTTTATATTTGCATTGCGTTTTTGCTTGTGTGGCTAGTTGCTTATGTTATGTTGATTATCTGTGTGTCGTGTTTTGATTGCGCATATGTTGTAGTTTACTATATTCATCTCTTGATGCTATATGATCATAGTTGACACTTTTCATATCACATCACACTTGATCGGGAGTTTGATACAAAAAGTTTTAAGATTTTTAATAGAAACGTATTCAAACCCCCCCCCCCCCCCCCCCCCCTACGGTTTCCACATGATTTTCTTGGTTAGTTTGCAAAGAAGCACGATTAGCTAGGTTAACTACTTTTGAAAGTGATGCAATTGAGATGTTTTCAATACTCCACCAATTGAGGACTTTAATTAAACCATGTTTCTTTTTTGATGTCACAAGGGTGAAAAGATGCTCCTCAGTTTCGATGTCATTGTCAAAAACCAGACAATGCGTTGAATGAAGGACCTTTGGCTATGTGATCAATGCCGCCTAACCCAAGCAGTTATAAAATCAAAGTCTGGCTTGTGAGATTTATATATAACTAAATCAAGCTAATCAACAAACAATTCACTTGCTTAATCTCATTCTATACTTTTCATTAAAGTTTGATGTAATACATAACACTATTACAGTAATATTTACACAAGAGGACTACCCTGAACAAACTCAGTCAAAGCCAAACTAACTAAACCCAACATGGCAAGTCTCCCATTCCACAACTCAGCATCTGAAGTCATCAACCCATTTGACTTTGACTCAGCTCTTACACCTTTAAACAAAGGCACTAACGAAGCTAAAGTCAATACAACACTTGTCCCAACAAACAAAGTTAGCCCACCGTTAGATATTTGTGTCAACAAGTCTTGGCCATTAGCCAACTCAACACCCAAAGCTGACACAAACCCTATCATGGCTAACCTTCCATTGATTCTTTCTGGTGCTGGCCCACTGAAGGCTAGCAAGTCTGAGAACTTTGTGCTGATTTTTGGGGCTGATGATGGTTTAATGTTGTCTTGGGGTTGTGACATGCATTTGATGCTTGTAAAGGTGGTGTTAGTCTTTTTGTGAAAGTGGCTGGTTGTGAGGCCTGCTGAAAAGACTGAAGTAGCTGCCATAGTGGTGGTTATGAGGTTGTTTAAGATTGTATAACGTTAAGTTGTTGTTTGTTGTGGTTTATTATTATTACAAAGGTGGTTTGCTTTTATAGGAGAATGTGAGTGTACGTGTTTTTTTGGGGTGAAGACATAGAAGTGGATACTTGATGGGCCACGATAGTTGCTTTTGGGACTTGTTCACGTGGCTTAAAAAGTGGCCGATGAAGAGATGTTGTGGTGAAATTGGGTTCAACTTCGATATATGTGTTCCATAGATTGTGGAGGTGGCCGGTACAAAGTGACAATTGGACGGTTTCTAGGGCTCTTGAAAGATGTCGTGTATAGTTCAAACAAGGGGTCTTTAAACGAGTTAAATGATTAAAGTCCAATGTAGGAACATGTGAATCATAAATCTGCATTTGAGAAAAAAGAATATATTTATTTTTCAAATCAAAATAAGAATCGTCAGTGGCTTACCTACATAGGTTATAAGCTCAAATCGATAATATAAGTTTTGACAATATGTATGAGTAATTGACTGTGTTGAATTATTTATATTTATTCGTATAATATAACCAAAAAAATTGTAACTTAACTGTACCTTTTTTTTTTTTTTTTTTTACTTTTCTTTTAGAAACAAGTAATATGTTGATTAAAATAAATCTTCAACAAAAATGAAGATCGGAAAGATTACACATCATGGAATAAATCTTGAACAAGCTATTTCATGCGAAAGAAGTGCACTATGATGTACAAGTGACAATGAATTTTGAACAAGTGATTACTAACAAAACTGTGACGTGCTTGTGGGTACTACACATCTCGGATGTCGTTACGAGTGCCAAAAACACATAAATTCCATCTTGAGTCAAATAGAAAGGTGTAATACGCTAAACAAACTTATCTTAATCATTTTGACGTTGTGAAAAACATGAAAATAGGCTTAAAGTAAAGCACCAATGAGAACAAATTGAACAACCATTTGAGAAAAAGTTGCCTAGGATAAGATGTTCTTGAAAAATTGTCCCTTTAATAACTACAATACGAAAATTTGCATTTATCTTACACAAAATAACATTATTTCTAACTTTATTTAATTTTATGACGTATTACTAACACAATGATTTTTTTTTTAAATGTCAGGAATATCTTTTTGACACCTTCTGCCATCATGTGCCACCCATCTACAAACATTTCATTTTCGAATCTATTCTTTTTCAATCTTATTCCTCTACTTATGTTCACAATGCATCGTAACATGCCCAATTTGTACAACATAGGTAAAAATGATAAAACATGTGACAAATTCACTATTCTTCATCTTCTTTATTTTATGTTGCATCTATATTCTTCATCCATTCTATATCTTCTTAACAAACACAACACTTACATGAACCCACCAAAGTAACCGTCACAGAAGAGATTGATTACGATGACTCAAATCAAAATGTAGTAATATTAATTAATAAGTGCAAATAAATATTTTTGGATATTCGTGTTGTAATACCTTCTAATACCTTTATTGTTATTGTGTGATTTTGATACCATGTGGTGACATACAATTGGTATCAGAGTTTGCACAATGATGATGGAGTGATTTGTGTACGAAATTCGTGGTCAAATTTAGTGTTTTTAAAGATTTCGAACGTGTTTTTATGTACTGAGAATGTTCTTGAGTCAAAAATATTGGATTTTGCGGACAATTTGTTAAAACAAGTTGTTTTAATAATGTATTATTGTATTTGGTTAACATCTGTCGGTGCAAAATGGTTTTAGAAACATCAAATTTGAGTTTTTGGTCGTTTTTGTAGGGAAATTCTTGTGAATAGAACCAAATCTCAGTACTTTTAGGTTAAATTTCAGTACTTATAGTTTAAATCTCAGTAATTGTACTATCCGAGATTTTAGGGTTTCAAATTTTGGTACTTAGCAAAACACGATACCAAAACTCGATAGTTAAGTTCAAAACTTGGCATTTAAATTCCGTAGTTCTAAGGATTAAATTTCGGTAGTTTATTTTAGTAAATTCTCGGTAATTTTGAGCTTACAAATTGAGTACTTTGATCTCTCAAATTTCAGTACTTTGGGTTTTTGCAAAGTATTTTTCATTTTAAATGGGAAAATAGTTTCATAAAATTTGACATCTCTTGAATGAAAGATATTTTTTGTTTCCAAACTCAGAAGTCTGTAACCTTTTTTCTCATTAGAATAACCAATAAAGACACTTTTTTCAGATCTACTACCAACAACATTACAACCGAGATTCATTACAACGAAACCACCGAGATTTATCTATCATTTCACTGAGATTTTCAACATCATTTCACCAAGATCACAACATCATTTCACCGAGATTTCAACAACATTTCACATAGATTTTAACATATTTTAACTGAGATTCATAACATTATATGACCGAGATTATCCACCGAATTTCACAACCAAAGATTACAAAAACAACCTAATCCAAGATAACACAAATGCATTATAATAGTTCCCATGATTTAGGTGATCGTGGTTAGTCCAATCTTGAACGTGATAGAATATTGGTAAGCTTTGTACTAATCGCTATGTGCGGAACAGCACATGGTATAAACCGTAACACATAAGTACATAGGTTATGCTAGGATGACTTGACACACGATTAAGGTGGTTAAACCTTCTAACTTTGTGTGTATGATATGTTGTGTTAAAATGATTAAGTGCGCGGAATTCACTCAACCAAACTTAGAAGGTTGTGTATGTTATGGAAATGGAATTGTTATGTTTGTTAGTTAGCAATGAAACACATAAAGATTATCACTAAACGATTCAATATTATTAAAGATAATAATACGAGTGACCTTGAAATATCACTAGGGTTACAACCTTGAATCTTTTGTTTCTATCACTTGTGATATATTTGTGTTTGTTCTAACAGTTATGCATGTTCTAACATATGCATGGACTAACTCTTAACACTTTTGTATTTTTGACACACACGTACCTAAATATCACTAGTCTAAGATCTCTTTTATAGTCAAAAGATCTTTTACAAATTGCTTAAAGTCTTGACCGACTTACTTGGTTAACTTATCCTTTTGAGTGTCAGTACATCAGATACAACATGTATCTATGTATACAACTTGTTAACTAAGCACATGGAGAAAGATATTATCTACCGTATATTGTTGACCAAAATACAATAAATATCTTTTCGATCTTATCCTTCCATCAGCAGAGTTGTTCATTATCAGCAGGAACAATCTATCGCTATCAGCAGAATCATCAGCAGAGTTCATCAGCAGAGTTGTTAAGCCTATCAGCAGAGTGAAATGCTCTATCAGCAGAATCAACATCATCAGCAGAAACCATTTTGCACTATCAGCAGAATTATACTTAGAGTAGAATCCGATATTAAACATCTTGAATATTTAATTCCCAACAATCCTCCCCTAAACATGTGAATCCTTTCAAACATGTTTCTGAATTAAATCTTGGATTGAAGATCTTTCAAACACTTATGTTCTTCAAGATTGAATATCTTCTCAGTAATTCATCTACTTTGCTCTTCTTTGACTTTAGCAATATCAAAACATATTGAACCTATCTTGGACTAAAAGATGGTGCAATTTCCTTGGATGGAGGAATTATAAGAGGCAATGATGCTGTGTATCTTGGATGCTTGTTTCAACAAGTGAAATCATCTAACCAGCATGTCTTTGAAGTGAAATTGAAACTTTTCTTCGTTTGATCTAGATAGAACTTTCTCCTTCGGAATGTTCTTGTCATTTTCAACCTCCTCATCATCTTGTATGCTCTTGTCTTCTCCTTCCTTTTATTGGATTATCTTCCTTTTCTGGGCCATTATTTCCTCCCCTGAGATTGTTACCTCCCCTGAAGCAAATAACTTTTGTTTCCTCCCCTTGTTTGGAAGATCTCACTATGTACTTATAAATCTTTCCTTACCATCTGATCAGCATTTAGAACTTGTTGTCAGACAATGTTGTACATGAAGCCATCAATTCCTTAAGAGTTTAAGTTACTGCCCTCATCACTTCTAGGTGTGTTAACTCCTATGAGAGGTGAATCAGTGGACATTTTGATTCATGATCCATCAATGAATGGTTTTTGTGAATCCTTGAAAATCCTTTTAAGAAATCATTTAACTTAGTAGTATGTTCATGATTTTAGAATTGAAAAATCATACTACTTTCAACCATTTTGAAGAAATTAAGTGTATAACAGACACTTAATCAGCATTTCGGTTTAAAGCAACCTCTGGTTGTGTGAGATAAACTCATTCAAAGAGCTTTCCTGACAGGGTTTCCAGCTCATAGTAATTGTTACCTCTAACACAAGTGTTAGATTCACTTTTACTAGCTGTTATTTCTATCAGATGTCCTCAGACTTGCACATTATACTTAAAAGTATAAAATGATAGAAAGTGAGTTGTATCAGTTACTATCTGATCAACTAAGTCATCAATTCAATGTGAAATATCATAACTAGATTTCAAGAAAGAAGTTTTAAGGAGCTTTAAAGTCCCAAACTCAGTCCATCATAAACCTATTATGGTCAGCAGCTAATATCTCAATCCTGCTGTTTCCATTTCACTTGAAACATCCTTTGTGTTTACATATTCATACCTGAAATTGTTAGTCTAAAACCAAAAGAACAATGTACAAAGTACTTGTCTTGCATTAGTATAATCATAAGACCAACTATATGAATAACACAATTTTAATTTTGTACTAGCAGCACCTTGTGTGCTTTAGCAGTACCTTATGATATATTAGCAGTACCTTATGAATCAGTAGCAACAACAAAAATTTATTTACATAAACACATTATTTGAAAAATTTAAAGATTAAGCATTCCAATACTTGCTACCAAGTACTGAAACCTTGAAACATCAAAAGCTTTTGTTAGCAGATCTGCAAAATTATGTTCTGAAGCAATTTTAAGAACTTGAATTAATCTTTTCTCATTGCAGTCTCTTATAAAGTGATGTCTAATTTCAATGTGTTTTGTTTTAGAATGTTGCACTGGATTTTTAATAATACAAATTGTACTACTATTATCAATATGAATAACAGTGTTTAAGAAATTGTACCCATAATCAAGGAGTTGGTTTTGAAGCCATAGAACTTGACTAGAGCAACTTGCAGTAGCTATGTATTCAGCTTCAGTTGTTGAATTTGCCACACTTGTTTGCTTCTTACACTGCCATGAGACAAGTCTACACCCAAGGAATTGACATCCTCCAGTTGTTGACTTTCTGTCCAAGCTAGCACCAGCATAATCACTATCCGAATATGCTACCAAGTTAAAAGGAGATTCCTTTGAATACCATAGACCCAACCTTGGTTGACCCTTGAGATATCTAAAAATTCTCTTGACTGCAGTTAAATGAGAAACCTTTGGAGTAACTTGAAATCTTGCACAAACACAAACAGGAAACATGATATCAGGTCTAGATGATGTAAGATACATCAAAGAGCCTATCATAGATCTATAATTGTGTACATCTACATTTTCTCCATCTTCATCTTTCAGAAGGTGCTTCTCAGAGTCCATTGGTGTGCTTGCTATTTTTGAATCAGCAAATTGAAATTTTCTAAGTATCTCTGCAACATATTTGTCTTGACTAATAAATATGCCTTCAGATGATTGCTTAACTTGCAAACCCAAAAAGAATGTAAGTTCTCCCATATAACTCATCTGAAACTTATCTTTCATAAGCTTCTCAAACTCTAAACACATTTCTTTCCTAGTAGATCCAAAGATAATGTCATCCACATACACCTGCACTAACAGAAGATCCTTCTTGTGTTGTTTGATGAAAAGTGTCTGATCAATCTTTCCTCTTTGAAATCCATTTTCTAATAAGTAGGAAGCTAGTGTTGCATACCAAGCTCTTGGTGCCTGATGAAGGCCATAGAGAGCTTTCACTACTCTGTACACTTTGTTTGGACGTAATGGATCAATGAAACCTGGAGGTTGTGAAACATACACCTCTTCTCCAATTTCACCATATAAAAATGCACTTTTGACATCCATTTGGTAGACTGTGAAGCCTAAAAATGAAGCATAAGCTAGAAACAGCCTAATTGCCTCAATCCTTGCTACTGGAGCATAAACTTCATCATAATCTATCACTTCTTCTTGTGTGTACCCTTGTGCTACTAATCTAGCTTTGTTCTTGATCACAATTCCTCTTTCATCCCTTTTGTTCTTAAAAACCCATCTAGTGCCAATTACCTTCACACCTGTAGGTAAATCAACTAGCACCCAAACCTTTTGAATCTTGAACTGAAGAAGCTCTTCTTGCATAGCCTCTAACCAGCTTGAATCATCTAGGGCTGTAAGAATTGTCTTTGGTTCAGCTTGTGATAGAAAACATACAAACAAGCAAGAGTTTAAAAGCTCATGCTGTTTTGAAGCATAAAGGGCATCAAGAAGCCCTTGTTGGTCTGAAGACATCAATTGCTGTCTTGTCTTCACACCTGACTGTATATCTCCAATCACATGATCCAGGGAATGAACTTTGTGAATTCTTGATTTTGGTGTAGTAGGAACTTGATAATTTGATGGAAGATTGTTGTAATCCACCTCATTATCTGAGAATTCTGCATCTTTTATTTCTGAAGGGCCATCAGCAGAGTCATTTGGCCGAACAGCAGAATCAGTAAGCTTATCAGCAGAGTCATTAGCAGAAACAGATACACTACCAGCAGCAACAGAAATACTACCAGCAGAAACACTTTGTTGTTCCTGAGTTCCATACTCTTTACTTTCATCTTCAACACTTTCTTTAGCTTTGCTAGAAGAAGGTTCATCAGTTGTCGAAGTTGATTCCACAATTGTACTTGACCATATTGGCATTATCACATAATCTTGATCTTTCTCTAACACTGCCTCATTTGTTGTATTTGAACCGGCAAAATCATTAGTTTTTGCAACAAAAGGCACATAATTCATTGAATTTGTTAGATATTCCAGATCAAATAGCCATTTTGGTCCTTGACCTTCTACATTGGATTTGTTTTCTAAAAATTCCACATGTAGATTTTCTTCTACTATTTCTTTTCTTGTGTTGTAAACTCTAAAAGCTTTGCTATTAAGAGAATAACCAACAAAGAAACCTTCATCTGCCTTACCATCGAATTTTCCTAAATGGTCTAAGGTATTGAGAATTGTCACATGACATCCAAAAGGTCTAAGAAATCCTATTGCAGGAGTTCTACCATTAAAAAGTTCATATGATGTCTTATTGTGAGGCTGCACAACTAAAACTCTATTTTGAACATAACAAGCAGTGTTGACTGCCTCTGCCCAAAGGTTTATTGGTAGCTTAGAATCAGCTAACATTGTTCTAGCAGCTTCAATTAGTGTTCTATTCTTTCTTTTAGCTACACCATTCTGTTGTGGTGTTCTAGCAACACTAAATTCTCTCTTAATACCTTTTTCTTTGCAGAAATCATCCATAACTCTATTCTTAAACTCTGTCCCATTATCACTTCTAATGACTTTCACTTTCTTGCTTACTTGGTTTTCTATCTGTGTAATGAAGTCCTTAAGGATGCTTGATGTTTCATCCTTAGTGGCTAAAAAGAAAACCTATGTAAATCTACTATAGTCATCAGTAATAACTAGACAATATCTCTTATGCATTATGCTCATCACTGAAACAGGTCCAAATAAGTCCATATGTAGCATAAACAAAGACTGATTGATAGAGTTAAAAATTTTGGGCTTACAAGTGGCTTTGTGTTGTTTGCCTTTTAGACAAGCAATGCATGTTTGATCATTTTCAAATCTTTTGTGAGGTAAACCTCTTACCAAACCATTCTTAACAATTTTATTTATGGTTTTGAAGTTAATATGACCAAGCCTTCTATGCCATTTTATTGATTCATCCAATGTGGCCTTTGCAACAAGACAAGTTAAATTCTTTTTAGGAATAATATTCTTCATGTCTACACTGTACATATTGCCCTTTCTAGGAATTCTAAGAAGTACTTGACTTTCATCAGGCATCTTAAAATCAGGAGAAAGTACAAGACATTCACTCTCACAGAAAAGAACATTATTCTTTTTGTCACACATTTGTGAAACACTAAAAAGATTATAATTTAGCTCTTTTACATAGTACACATCTTCAAAATCTAAATTTCCGGTTTTGATTGTACCTTTACCAGAAATTTTGCCACGAACACCCCCTCCAAAGGTAACATATCCTCCATTTAAAGTTTCAAAATCTGAAAGATAAGACATGTTCCCTGTCATGTGCCTTGAACATCCACTATCTGAGTATCCTTGATCCTCTTCCTGATCATTTGAATGTCCCTGCACACAAATAAGAGTGTTAGTTTCTTTTGGGGATCCAAGCCATTATTGACTTGGATCTGCCTCTTGCATCAATGTAATTGAATCTTTTAAGAATAGTTGATGCAACATTGGATTTATGAATCCAACATGCTGAGGCCTTAACAGCATTTGCCCTTTTTCCCTTATCAGCAGAGTGAACCACATACTTATCAGCAGAGTCTGCTAACTTTGTAGTTCTACCCTTTGGTCTCCAAATTTGTTTATGGACCACTGATTTTGATTGAATGGGACTTAGAACAGTTGTAGGTGCATGTTTGAAAAATGTTTTTGCACCCTTAGCTGTTGATTTTGGGTTAATAGTCATAAATGGTCGAGCAGCAGAGTAAAATTTGCTATCAGCAGGATCATTTGGTCTATCAGCAGAATCAGATTTTGAGATAGACTTGCTTTTGACTACTCTGGGGTTTGATTTCTTAGAACTAGAGTGAAAGTGAGATTTAGGAGTTTTCCTTTTGTGATTCACTCTATGGTTTTCATACCCAGATACCCATTGGTTGCAGAAAGCTGCAAGATGGTCAAAACTACCACATGTATAACAAGCTTTATTATAAAAAACAAAGTCATCACCTAATTGGTTAGACTTGAGGTTGTTCCAATTCCTTTGGTTACCTCTGGGCTTGTTGGTGGTTCTGTATTGCTCACAATATCTAACTGGTTGCCTAACATGCTTAATGTTTGTATGAGGCCTATCAGTATTGTGTTTGACTACCTTAGGAACACTTGTTCCTACTTTCTTAACCACTTCAGGTTTAGACATAACCTGTTCTACTTCATCATCATCACTATCAGTTGTACAATCTTCAACAACTATAGCATCTCCTTTCTTAGCAAAGGACACCTTGTCCTGATAATGTAAAGTTTTATCTAAACTTTTACTTATCTTTGCTACCTTAAGACTCTTACTAGTCTTAGAACCATATTCCATGATTGGTTCTTGGAACTCAGCTAAGCCTGTATGTGCTAGGTCAACACCTGGAGGTGAAGGAACACCTCTATATGGTGGAGGAACAGTTTTGTAACCTACACCTGAATTAGCTTTATCAATTACCTGAGCTTCCCAAATCTTATTCATTCCTTCTGAGGCATGTGCTAGAGTATCTATAGTTACCTTAACATTTTCTTTTTCAGTTTTGACTTCAGATAACTGTCTACTTTGATCATTAAGTAGTTCATCTCTAAATGCTATTCCTCTTTTTAAAGCATTTAAGTCATCAGTAAACGTAGATTCATTCTTTTTATAATGAAGAATCTGTTTTTTCTAGAACTCCTACACACCTCTTGTGATTAGCTAAATTATGAAGGGCATCAATTAACTCTTCTCTAAAAGCATCAAATCTCTTTTTAATGTCTTCATAATTTTTAAGATTAGGACATGAATTAATACAAGTAGGAATAGTATCTACCTCTGAATCAGAAGAAGCCATTAGAGCAATCTCATCGACAACAAGAGCAGCATTTGGTGGTGCATCCTCTTCAGTAGCCATAGAGCTCTAATCATATCCAATACCATCAATGGCCAGCATAGCCTTTGGCTCTTCCACCAGTACTTCCTTATTCCGCTCTTGTTTATACCAAGTGTTCCTATTATCTTGCTTCCTTGGGCTTCTACATTCTTTAGCAAAATGTCCCAACCTATGACAGTTAAAACATTCTACTTTCTTCTTATCGAACCCAGCAGTATCATTACCATTTATGGTAATTTGCTTTCCAGTTTTCTGCCAAAACTTCTTAGCCCTCATGCTAAGTAAAGCAACTTGCCACTTAATATCCATCTCTTCCAAATCATCACCATCAACCTGCTCAAGGTCTTCATGATTTAAAGGAGAACCACTAGCTTGACTGGTTATAAAGGCATAAAATGTTGGATCACCAAGTCCAGCAATATCCTTTTGTACACTAGTAGAAGGACCACCATAAGTAACATTAGAAACACTTTCAACTTCATCTACCTCCTCTATATGACTAACACTAGGAACTGATAGGAGTGCAGCATTCCCAGAACTAGTACCATAATTTCCACCTCTCTTTAGACTTTGTTCAACAATTTTAAAGTTATTGAACAAATCATTAAGCTTCATTGTTTCAATTTCTGGCTTGTTCATCCAGACAATAACATGAGTATGGAATTCACTAGGTAGACTTTTCAAGAACTTCATGTTGAGATCTTCCCTCTCAGTTTCAACACCCAACACAGCTAACTGACTTACAAGCTTGTGTAGTCTTGAAAATAGTTTTTCAAGAGACTCATTACTAAAAGCAGTAAAGTTTTCAAATTGGTGCTTTAGTAAAGTCTTCTGTGTCTTTTTGGTAGTTTCATTACCACCAAACCATGCACAAATCTCTTCAAAAAGAGTTTTTGCATCAAGATATTTGTTAAAAGATAGCATTTGCTCACCAGGAATGGTCATAAGCAACAAGTTTCGTGCTTTCTGATCATTTCTCTTTTGTATCTTTTCATCATTGGAGACTGGTCCAGTATTTCTTTTTCTTACTGTCTTCCCTTCAACAAGAACATCTGAATAGCCTAAAGTGAAGGAATCACCATACTGAATTATGTCCCAAAGAGCATAATCTTGAACCATGAAATATTGCTCAACTCTCATCCTCCATAACTCAAACTCATTGGGTTTGATCATGGGCAATTTTGCAGCAACATTTGTTTGAACATCTTGTACATCCATTTCTTGTTTCTTCTAAAAACAACAATATCAACCTGATCTCTGATACCACTTGCTAGGATGACTTGACACACGATTAAGGTGGTTAAACCTTCTAACTTTGTGTGTATGATATGTTGTGTTAAAATGATTAAGTGCGCGGAATTCACTCAACCAAACTTAGAAGGTTGTGTATGTTATGGAAATGGAATTGTTATGTTTGTTAGTTAGCAATGAAACACATAAAGATTATCACTAAACGATTCAATATTATTAAAGATAATAATACGAGTGACCTTGAAATATCACTAGGGTTACAACCTTGAATCTTATGTTTCTATCACTTGTGATATATTTGTGTTTGTTCTAACAGTTATGCATGTTCTAACATATGCATGGACTAACTCTTAACACTTTTGTATTTTTGACACACACGTACCTAAATATCACTAGTCTAAGATCTCTTTTATAGTCAAAAGATCTTTTACAAATTGCTTAAAGTCTTGACCGACTTACTTGGTTAACTTATCCTTTTGAGTGTCAGTACATCAGATACAACATGTATCTATGTATACAACTTGTTAACTAAGCACATGGAGAAAGATATTATCTACCGTATATTGTTGACCAAAATACAATAAATATCTTTTCGATCTTATCCTTCCATCAGCAGAGTTGTTCATTATCAGCAGGAACAATCTATCGCTATCAGCAGAATCATCAGCAGAGTTCATCAGCAGAGTTGTTAAGCCTATCAGAAGAGTGAAATGCTCTATCAGCAGAATCAACATCATCAGCAGAAACCATTTTGCACTATCAGCAGAATTATACTTAGAGTAGAATCCGATATTAAACATCTTGAATATTTAATTCCCAACAGGTTACAATTACATATGAGATCAATATATATGGGTGGACAATTAAACTCTAAATTATTCTCCAAGATAAGAATCGATCTCGGGCTTTACTTCAATGTGGACCCAAACCCATAATAGTCGCAACCCGCGAGAGCTCTGCTGCTACAAATCCACGAATAGTGCCTATCATCTGTCACTCTCTAATCGAAGCCCAATACACGCTTCGTCAAAGTCTTCTCTGGTTCTATTACCCTCCACAACCCAACATATAATCCCACAAAGTACATATAGAAGCTTATGAAACTCTTTCTAAATTAGTTTTTTTGAATGGCGAAAGTATTATAGATGTAGAAAGAACAACCTACCACGACGCTAGGAGCACAATGAGATAACAATTAATTACAAGCACGATGATGGTTATCAAACCACTCGGTCCAATTTAGACTAGTCTTTCTATCTCTACAAGATATCATATCAAAAGAGGCAAGTTTAATGTCGTTTAGAATCATGTCCTTTGAGGGCCACTTTAGCGAGAAAGACATGCCATTCCGAAACTACCAAAGTGAACAAAAGTGTAGTTTGAACAACGGCATCAAAGTGTCCAGGTACATGCTAAGTGTTCGGCTTATGAATTCGACAAGTGTCCAGGTACACGCTAAGTGTTCGGCTTATGAATTTGACAAGTGTCCGATTGTACAAGTTGTCCTGTCGCGTGGTCTATTTTCGAATTAAAATAATTTCTGGTCTAAAAAGTGACAAGCCGTAGGGCGACTGGTCTATTATAGTAAATTTCCTTTAAAAAACTTACTTTTTTCAATTTTTTTACTCTTTAAAATCCTATAAATACTCTTTGTTTATGAAATTTTAGCACACACTTATCTTCTCAACACAATATACTTTATATCTTAAAAATATACATTTTTATTTAATATCATTATAAATCCCAATTATGAGCATTACAATAATTAATTTCAAGAGATCTGTTAGCTTTATAAGTGGCACTTATTAGTAGTTTACCGGCCTTGTAACTTGTGCAATACATTATTAGTCGAGAAATCTAAACATATTGATTGTGTGGATCGGGTGTCTTGGATTGTGGAAGATCAAATCCATGGTAAGAGTTTTAGAGAGAGAGAGTAGTGAGAGAGTGGGAACTTGAGAGAGAATTTCTGAATATTAGATTAAGAGTAGAATGAGTTCCAACCCTTCCCACACATGGGAAGGGGTCTTATATAGTTACTAACATATGGTGCCCCTAATGGGCTGTGGAGTGAGCTGACAGTGGGTAAAGACCCGACCCAACTCCACAAATACTTAATATAGCTACACTAATCTTACTAAAAACTAAACTAATAATAATAATACTAATAAGCCTACGAGCTACATAAATGCTAAATAGATACTCGGGGTGACCGAGTCTTCACATGAATATTTATATTCCTAACAATCTCCCCCTAAGGGAGGTCACCCCGGAAATAATATTATGAATTCTAGCATTCTATCATGTGTGATTGACTTCATAGCTCGTAGTCTTTGATTCTTCAAATTCATTGATCTTTGTGCCTTCAACAGTAATCTTTTGATGACTGATCGGTTGTCTTGGATGATCTTTGAGTATTCTTCGAGTTTATCATCCAACATTTGTCTCCAAGTCATCTTTCAGCAGTATGTCTCCATGTGATGTGTTAATCTTTGAGTCGACATGCTCACACTTTTCTGGATCATGATTTTCAGCCTCAGAGTTGCGGAAGCAGTGTTGAAGGTCTTTTAGATATCATGATTTCTTTGATGATGTAGTGTGAGCATGTGGTGATGGATTGGCATCTTTTCTGCAATCAGCTACAACCGCAATCAGCTGCAACATCAATCAGCTACAACCTCAATCAGCTGCAACAGCAATCAGCTACAACCGCCAGGTGTTCCTGCATACGACAGTTAGCAATAAAACGTCCGGTACTTACAGGTTTGGACTTCGAGATTGTTAACAGCATAGTGTGAAAACTCTCTCTAATCCTTACCAAGGCCGTTCCTAAATCGGAAACCCATAGAGGGCTTTAAAGATTTACCGTAGCAAATCAACGATTAGGTGAGTCGCTGGAGATCACTCCACGACTGTAGACCGTTTGAAACCGCCGCGACCACTAAGCGTAATCTACAAGGAATTACCGAAGTGACCTGCTTTCAGGGCTGCTTGATGTTGACCCTGGCAGGAATTTCCATTCAATCACTGAGAATTACATTTGTAAATTCCCTCATAAATGTTCTGGCAGATTGCTAAGATCTGCATAGGACTCATAAGTTTACAACTGGTGTCCTTAATGTTGAACAACCAGTGTAGAAGTAACACGTGTTCCTATGAGATCTTATGATGCATCTCGTGGCTCTAGACTCGATAAGTGCATTTTGGTAGTCGGAGACTGAAGCGGTGTCTCCTGTTTCAATATCAACATAACTCGTAATGAGCGGTCGATAGATTATGCAGGGTTCCCCGTGAGAATGAAATAAGTCCTTTTAAGAGAACTTGAGTGGTTTAGAAGGTTTAGTGCAGTGCGTCACTGGGTCCATGACGTCTTGTCTTCAATACCAGTGTTACCTTGGTAACAACCAGTAGCATATGTATTGAACCCGGTTTCTGCCCTAAGGTTGAATAATTGGAGGGTTATTTCTTTTCACCCTTTCTCATTTCATTTCTTTTTAATTCTTCAACCCCTTCTTTCTCCTTTCTCATATTACTCCTTTTTTCATATCATACCTAAGGACTTTCTAATACTAACTATTTGGTATTGTCCTTGGGTAGATCCCTCCGGCTCTGGCGGATCATAGGACGGTTTTCCTAACCTTAGCCACCTTATAACTTCATGACTATCCTATGTTGCCATTTACCAAATCTTTGAAAAATCTCTCAAAGTGTTCATGATTATGAAACACATTTTTCTAACACTTTGAGAGTTTTATATTTTTCAAATTCTCCCCCTTAACATGTGCCCATATGTTTTAAATTAAAATTTGCACATGTTGGGTAGAGATTGCACTTTTTGAATTGATCCACTTTCATTGAACATGACCGATTAGAGACACGCTTACATCACTAGTTAGACTAGCTTGAAATTATTACCCGGCCTGGTCAAGTCCATAGAAAGTTTCTCGAAATGGTACACTCTACTCAGATACGTCCTCTTCGAGACACGCTTACATCACTGGTTAGACCAGCTTGAAATTATTACCCGGCCAGGACGCATCCTTTCGATTAATGACAGTTTGTGTTTCGTCAATTCATTGGTGAAGTCTGAGCCGTGCTCACATGAGATGCCAAATCCTTTTTATTACCACAAACCATTTGCTCCCCCTCAATATGTGCATCGATATATGAAAGAGTTTAGCACATATGGGAGAGCTTACATTTAGGTCCAAAACAGCACATTTTTATCAGATTTCATATTTAAATCACATTCTCTCCCCCGATCAAAAATTTCAAACCTTTTGAGATTTGTGATCCCAATTGAATTAAATATGTTTAGAAAATTAGGGAGAAAATGTGGTCAGGTGTTAATATACAATCTGATTATGGAGCATACTATGCTCCCCCTTAAACCACGAGAGAGTGTCACTGCTGATGTTGCACAACGCTTAAAAAGGTGTCAAAAATTTGAACAAATACTCTCCCCCTCAATTAATGACCCGTTTTCTATTTAAAGAGCTGTAGTCATTCAATTGAGTGTCAAGTATTTGTGAAAATTTAAGTCCAGTTACCACCTTGTGAAACACCAAAACTCTCCTGAAGAATCATAGAACGGAAAGAGTTTTTGGTGCAAAGAAGACTTCTCTTCTTATACCAGAAATGATGCACTGAATCGTACACCAAGTCGGAGAAACATGGATATAAAGTAATCCATGCCCAGGTGAACATCACCCAGTTGGAGGAACAACCGTCTTTTTTTGGCGACGTGCTTTCCCCATTTTGAAGCGCGGGTTGCTATCTAAAGTAATAGCAAGCCATTTAGACATGTTTTAACCGGTTTGTATAACTTCTGCTCGAGCTTCATTTAAAGTCCCGTGTCATTATTGAATGATATTTCTAAGATCGTAAATGTTATCGATAAACAGAAGACATGCCTAGGTGAAACTATTTTTGGTATTTTCTATTTTTCAATTTTTATGGTTTTTTCTGGTTTTACGATTCTCTATTTACAATTTGCAGGTTTTCTATGTATCTATTTACAAAATGGTATAAGATATGAACAAAAATGTATGAAGCAAATATATACAAGGATACGAAGCAAAACCATTACTCCTCAGCTTCCTAAATCTTCTCCGCTGCCATCACTTTACTTGCTGAAGAGCAATGTGAGCACATTTAATTAGGGATTAATTCTGGCTTTTCACTCTCCCCTAATTAGTGCTCTCCCCCAACCTGACCACCTTTCTGATGAACGCCCATAACAGGAAGAAGTCTTTTGATGAACGCCCATAATATGAAGAAGTCTTTTGATAACCAAATGCATGTCGTCTTTAGTCTTCTAACCCACAGCGGAGAATGTAGACTAGACCGAAGACTCGACCTTCTTCAAGATTGTCCATTTGGGGAACAGAATACCAATCATCTTCATCTCACCAAATGCCTTCTAGTAACCTTACATATAACCCATCAGCCCGCAACGTACACATGAGATGATAACACCAAAGTAACAAGTTGAACCACTAATCATCTATAATATGTATCCTGAGATATTAAGCCCGATCACGTGAACCTATTGTGCGTCCTTGATGTACACATTCTCTCTCCCCTGATGGTTACGATTAATCAGCCCATGACGTACAAGTGAAATGATAATACCAAGGTAACAAGTTGAACCACTAATCATCTATAATTTGTATCGTGAGATATTAAGCCCGATCACGTGAACCTGTTGTGCATCCTTGGTGTACACATTTCTCTCCCCTGATGGTTACGATTAATCGGAATCATCTTAATGATGTGTACATGAAGCATAATGACGTGTACATGAAGCATTGACTAGAAACCCTTTGACACTGATTGTACCAGCCCGTGAGAGGATGTCGAATAGCATTCCATGACCATGTTCTTCAACACCTTGATAAACGGAGGAAGATGTAGTGTTGGAGAATCATGGTTTGCACGACTCCTGAACTGACGTATTCAGGAGTCGTATGACCATTTCTCAATCATCAATCAACATGTAGATTATTCACCCTTTCCCCCCCCCCCCCTCAAAAATTGCATATGCCTGTCAACTGCAATTTTTGATTGAGCGAGTGAATAAGAATACCATCAATGGTAAGTAGATCCACTTGATGGTTCTTGATAACTGACATGTAGATTATTCACCCTTTCCCCCCCTCAAAAATTGCATATGCCTGTCAACTGCAATTTTTGGTAGAACAAGTGAATAAGAGTATACTCCAATGTGCGTCGATCCACTTGAAGACTGAATAAGCACGGAAAGAGCATGAAACTTGTTGATGAGAATGGCCATAAATAAGAAGATTTCTCTTCTTCCAAAGATAAAGCGCACTTAAGCGTACACCTTTCTTTTCTTTGAGGAACGGGGCCTGAAGTGTTATCTGCAGATGCCATTGTCATTGAAGAGCGAGGCCTGAACTGATGTATTCAGACGTCATTGTCAATGAAGAACGAGGCCTGAACTGATGTGTTCAGACGTCATTTCTCTCTTTTCTATATCTCTCATCTAACTCGTTACCAACCCCATTATCATTCTGTCGGCTTGATGTCGTGACCACTAATGGAGAAAACCCAGTATGATGAACTTGAGACTGAAGTAACATAACCCGAACTTGTGACTTAAACTTGTACTAATGCGTGACTAAGAGCGGTGTAGAGACTTCGTGCAACATTGAATCCCTAAGTACTCTATACTCTTCAACCAACCAACCATCAAGTATAAGACGTACATCACCTCTTGGATATCCACAACTTCGTGTGACACTGAGCACTACAACGTAACTCCTTAAAGTGATAGTTATTTTGTAATAGAGAGGAAGAAAAAAATAACTAGATATCCAAGTCCTCGTCATTGTAAAGGTTAAACGCTCTAACAAGGATCTCGAAGAATCTTCATCCAACCACCCCGATATCTTCAGATACTAAGTACACGCACTCATGAAATTTCACTTCAACCTCAAATAAATAATAGTGAATTAACGCCGTAGTCACATCTTGTGGTTTAAATGCCCAGATCTAGCCCTTTATGATGTTTTAAATGAACTTTTATGATGTTTTAAATGAACTTTGATAATGGTTTTAACCCGATCATGGTCAAGAGCGCATAACCCATCATCACGGGATTTTACAAATCTATGATTTAAACCGAGAAATAAGTTCTTTCTCGGGATTTTACAAAACCAAGAAGAAACCGTGAGACAGTAACAAATTGAATGTGTTAGCCAAAATTTTGGTTTTGGTGAATATCAGCTTGGGGTAACATGCAAGAAATCAGCAACAATTCTTCTCCAATTATTCTGTCGGCTATTTGTGACCACTTGGTGAAGGAAACCCGATATACCCAACTTGAAAAATGAAATAGAAGTCCCCAAATTCGTTACTTAAGCTTGCACTAATGTTGGAAGAACGGTGTAGAGAATTAATGCTCCAAGCAAATCTCTAAGTACTCAATACCCAACCAAAGTATGAGACATTAACACCTCTTGCGATTATCGACAACGTCATCGACGTGTGACACTTAAGTGATAGTTACCCCGACTGCTGGTAACTAGATAACCTAAGTCTTCAACTTAAATTTTAAGCACGAGCAAGTTATCATTGAAGGTCATGCATCCAACCAACCCCGACTTCAAGATAAAATAAGTAGACGCCTTCGTGAAATTCAACTTCAATCTCAAATAAGGAATACCAAATGAACTTCGTGATCATCTTGTGCGGTTGAATGACCAAAAGGAGAAGAAACATGCGCCAATTCTCTCCCTCAAAAATGGCATGCAATGACATTTTTGCCATAGCTGAGAGTCCGTGATGGTTGGGATTTTGTCAGGCACATCATAGATACATGGAAAGAGCCAAATAAAACTACTACAAAGAAGATGGTGATTAAGACTTTCTTGTGGTAACCCCTCGTTTGTCTCCTCATCAATGGTTTAGCAGATTAAAAATTCAATGAAGATCGTAATATGCCAAAACCGCTTGATGAAATGTGTTTAACTTTAGAGGGAGTAAACGGTTAAAAATACGTCTCTAAACAATCCACCTCGTGTCTTTAAGTCTGACCACCTCTTGAGAATATCTTGTACTACAATCCTATTAGAAACTTGAGAAACAACGATCTCTTGATGAAGCTTGATAAAAGACAGATCCGCGACTTAAACTTGCACTAAATTTGTGATTTAGAACCTATATTGAGCACAACAACATAACTCCTTTAAATATAGGTAGTGGTATATACCCAACCTTCCATCCTTTATTGTATATATCCACCTCTTGAACTTCCAAGTCTAATCACTCTAAATACGCTCGAACAAGGATCATCAAACATCGTGCATCCATCCAACCCCGAGATATTTGAGATCTTAAGTACACGAACCCGTGAATTAACAAACCAACCAAGCTACCATAATTTCCCAATTCCTACCGATCTCGTAGCACAAACTTATCCCGAAAAAATAGTCAAACCCCGTAAGTTTTATTATGTCTAAATCCATGTCCCGCCTACTTGTCCAAAATTGATTTGACGGGATTTTACTACTCTTGAGATTTAAACCGAGAAATCGAATATTTCGCGGGATTTTCTAAAATCAACAAGAGAAACCGTGAAATCAACAAGAATAACCAAGAGTGAAGTGCAATACTAATCTTCAAAATTCAAGTCAAAGAAGTCAAATCTCAACTTGATCAACTCGCAACAAGTCAAGTCACAGTTTGTCAAATCGCAATCAACCAAATCGCAATAAGTCAATTCGCAACGTCAAATTGCAACTGGTCAAATCGCAATCAGTCAAATCGCAACAAGTCAATTCGCAATTAACCAAATCGCAATTAGTCAACTATTACTCAAATCTCAAAGATCAAATCGCAGACTCACTCAAATCGCATGCACCGAAGCACAATTCCTCAAATTGCAAAACTTGACCAAATCACAATAGTCAAATCGCAACCAGAATAACCCAAGTCGCAACTGTCAAATCGCAACCACAACCGGACAAAAATGCATGGTGCAAAACGACAAGTAGCCAGATCACAGGCCACTACCGGACAAAAACGCATGCCACAAACCGACAAAGTCCTTGTTTTGCGAGTTTGTCTTCTTGATTTGCAATTTTGTCTTCTTTTCGAATAAAACAAAAATCCAAATCGCAACTCAGAAACACACCAAATTGCAACTGCGCTTTTCCAAATAAGCCACAAATCGCAAACAAGAACACCCAACAATACTCAAATCACAAACAAGAAGGAGCTATTGAGAGTCAAATCGCAACCTACAAATCCGTGAGTAAATCCATCTTAAGCCCAATCATTTAAACGCCAATTTACGTCCAAATAGATTTAAGCTTCAAAGTCCAATACAATCCCATGTGATACAAGAGCCCATTCGTATAAGCTCAATAACATCCCAACAATTTGGTTACCAAAATTAACCAGCCCAACCACGTAAATAAAATCACAATCCATTAATCATTCCAAATTAACATCCTCCTTATAACTCCTGTGAATTACCAGCCCAACAAAAGATAATTTCAGTATTCAACGTGTAGGCCCATACACTACTTCACCCTAATTTTTTGGTATAAAACACTCCATAACTTCACTTAACCCTAATCACATCATTATATCCGCCCCCATTCACTGTTACACACGATTAACAGCCAATTTCACTCAACAACTCCCTTTAACGCAGCACCAAATCACCTACAATATGTATTGATTGTGTGGATCAGGTGGTCTTGGATTGTGGAAGATCAAATCCTTGGTGAGAGTTTTAGAGAGAGAGTAGTGAGAGAGTGGGAACTTGAGAGAGAATTTCTGAATATTAGATTAAGAGTAGAATGAGTTCCAACCCTTCCCATGTGTGGGAAGGGGTCTTATATAGTTACTAACATATGGTGCCCCTAGTGGGCTGTGGAGTGAGCTGACAGTGGGTAAAGACCCGACCCAACTCCACAAATACTTAATATAGCTACGCTAATCTTACTAAAAACTAAACTAATAATAATAATACTAATAAGCCTACGAGCTACATAAATGCTAAATAGATACTCGGGGTGACCGAGTCTTCACATGAATATTTATATTCCTAAAAATTATTAGTCCATTAAGCTCATGGGCCAAGCCGTTGTGACCTCTTTGGTGTGTATATATTAGGGCTGAGCTTCGGGCCAAAACCGACCCATCCCGACCCAGCTCAAAACCGAAAACTGTCAAAATGGGTGCCCGAATACCGAACCGAATATGCCTCGGGTCGGTTCGGTTATAATCGGTTTTATTCGGTCGGTTTCGGGTACAACCGAATAGACCCGAATTCACAAGCCTGGGAAAATGCAGTTAGAAACCTGGAGGGAAAATGCAGTTAGAAACCTGGAGGGAAAATGCATAAGTAGTTAGGAAAATGCATTACAAGCCTGGAGGGAAAATGTAAGCAAAGTACAAGCCTGGAAAATGCATAAAGTAGCAATTCGAATATTACAAGTTTGATAATTTTGTTCGATGACAACAAATGTAGCATTACAGTGACGTAGAACAAATTAAACTATAACAACCCCTCTTGAATCATGCTGCAACATTCTTCCCTTTTTGTTGGTCCAACCCGTCTTGAATTTCTGGAAAAAAGTTAAGCAGTTAGGTTCAGAACATACATTTTCACACAATCTGAAATTGGCAAATAGGTTCTATAAGTAGTACTATAACTTAGGTGCAGAACAAGGGACCGCAAAAGTTATAATTTTGATGCAATAATTCGCAAATCACAACAATCACTACTACATCAGTTACATAAGTCACTTCCTATGTGTACCTACACGAAAATTTCGACAAGAAAGGTTCAACAGCAATGGCCCAGTTTAGAAAAGAATAAGCAAACAAAACCAAGATTATCTCCATCACATCTTTGCAACATGCTTACAACTATCAAGATGATAAGAGAGAAAAAATGCATAATCTAGTTATCAATTTAGCACTCGACACTTCTCCAATAACCATATTTCCTAAACAAGAACATCTTACTAAATTTCCAAACAGGACTCGTGAGGTCCATTTCTAATCATAACATCAGCATAAGTATCCCCTTTGCTGAAACACGATATCTGATGTTGATCTATCCTAAAACAACACATACTGTTTCTAATTCAGTTTAGGGATATATGAGATTGTTTATACCATTCAAACACTGTCATATTATAAGCAGATTCTAATTCTAATAGCTAAGCAATATCAGATATCCCTATATTATTATAAGCAGAATGTAAAACGCAAATTTGAACACAGTACTTGGTCAGTCCGTGAGTAGCATTGAATGATCAGGATCCTAATTTCACATAACTACCAAAAGACAACAAAAAAACTGCACTTAAGGGGGTGTTTAGATCAACTCTAAACTGCTCTTAAGGGGGTGTTTGGATCACTGTTTTCAGCCTATGAGCTTCTAATAAGCCAAAACAAACAGGCTTACGAGCTTTTCCAATACAAACAGTAGGCTTTTATGCCATTTTCTTGCATATCCAAACACCCCTTGCTGCACTTTTTCAGTTTATTAAGTATTAACAGCCATATAACTTACAAAAATAAGTAATAAACTTGTATATAAATAGTTTACCTTTAGCAAGCTCGTCGTCTTTCATTAAATCTTCTAACGAATCCATAGTGATGTTTCTACTTGATGTACGAATCTAATCTTGTGTGCACACCAAAGCCTCTACAATGCTTGGCGCTAAAGAATTCCTATACGGGTCCAAAATGCGACCACTCGCGCTAAAGGCAGATTCGGAAGCAACGGTGGATACTTGGATGCACACGATATATAAAACAAAGTTTAGCAAAAAACATAAGTTATTAGCAAGAAACATAAAATTTAGAGCATACTTTCATTTACAGCAAACTACAATTTAGCAAAAACATAAGTTATTACCTTTCGCCATCCTTGATACGAATGGAAATCTTGGACTGTTTAACCTCCACCAATTAACTATGTCGAAGTCTTCGTCATCCTCTAGCTCAAGACGGGGTAAATTTTCTATCAAGTATTCAAGAGCATTGTCATTTGAAGCAATGTTATCAACCGTCATGGTCATAACATTCTTTATACCCCATCCGGTTATACATTCCAAAAGTGCCCTACCAATATCCACCCCTCTATGGCTATGAATTGGTCTAAAATTAATACTCCCTCCGTCTCATATTAAGTGTCCACTTTGATTTTTTTGAGTCTTTATTATTTAACTTTGACCATAAATATTTTTATTTGTGTTATATAATACTTGATGACAATTATACCAATGAAAATACATTTAAAATCCTATCTATTCATATATTTTACATCAAGTATTATATAACACAAATAATAGAATTTAAGGTCAAAGTTGAACAAAAAAGACTCCAAAAAGTCAAAGTGGACACTTAATATGGGACGGAGGTAGTAATTCTTTTGTGCATTACCCAATTATCATCTATAAAGTGGACGGTTAAAACCATAAAGTTCATACTTTTACAACTAGAAGTCCACATATCGGTGGATAAATGAACTGTGGTGGCATTGTTGCTTAAGAAATTGACAAGGGTCTTCCTCTCGTCAAGATAAAACTTAGAAATATCCCTAGCAAGAGTAAAACGAGAGGGCATATTAAATCTAGGTTGCATGTTCGTGGAATATTCAATGAATGCTAGGTGTTCTACAAACTTAAACAGAAGCTCAGCAAGTACAATTAACTTAATCAACGACTGTTTAATCACTTTTTCATCATACTTCCAGGTTTCTAAAGTTGGTTTTTATACCGACCCGACCCGATACCGATATATATGAATTTGTGTAACCGAGTACCGACCCGATTGCTATCGGTTCGGTTTCGGGATGACCGGGTTCGGTCGGTTTTTTTTGGGCTTTTTGGTTTCGGTCGGTTTTGCTCAGCCCTAGTATATATACCCCCTCCCATGTATGGGAGGTGTGAGAGTTCAATCATAATCTATACATTATCATAAGATCGATTTCTCTTACATCACTAGATACTTTCTCTCTATACTCGCTCTCTAAAACCTTTATTGTTATTGTGTGATTCCAGATACCATATGGTCACCTAAAATTGGTATCAGAGCTTGCACAATGATGATGGAGTGATTTGCGTGCTAAATTCGTGGTCAAATTTGGTGTTTTTAAAGATTTCAAATGTGTTTTTATGTACCGAGAATGTTTTTGATTAAAAAAATCTTGATTTTATAGATACTTCATTAAAACAAGTTGTTTTAATAGTGTATTAGTGTATTTGATAAAGATCTATTGGTGCAAAATGGTTTTACAAACATCAAATTTGAGTTTTTGGTCGTTTTTGCATGAAAATTCTTGTGAATAGTACCAAATTTCGGTACTTGATAACACTCATTTTGTATATATATGAGTTGCGTTATTTGTATATTTATGCATGTTCTTTGGTTGTGTTTATGAACGTTTTGAGCTTTAAACATAGTTCGTGTTCTTAAACTTGTTGATTTGACATTATTGGATTTAAAGGTTGAAAGGATTTCTAATATTGTTTAGTTCCAAGAAGTTGGTGCACAAATGAATTGGTACTTGATAATTGACACCTATCAAGTAGTCAAGTTTTAAATGAACCCGAGGGTATTTAATCACGAGTGTGTGCCGAAAGGACTCGTAAGAACTAATGACACAAATTATCTTTTTCATACATATAAATATAAAAAGTAACTAGGTTAATGGGATGAGTATTGGCTGAAAGAACTCAACCATGAAACTAGTATAAACATGTGATTTTCTTGATATTACCCATTGACTAGAAATCCTTGTAAAATTGATATATGCCTTCTACATGTGTTTCACCCAAACATGTTCAACATTCTATCACGATTGGTTACTATTCATAGACAAGTACTTGTTTGATTTGATCGATTGAAACGACAAATCATTGTTTGTTTGCTTGTTTAATTTACGGTACATTAGAGTGTGACAATCTATTGTGCTATTCTCATGCTACACATTCGCTTAACTAAAATAACAAAAGTATCTTGGGACGATCCCTATTTACCAAAAACCATATTACATGCGAACGAGTATACTTGCTCGTATGCGTTTTCTAAGTAATTGGTAAAAAGGAACTTATAAATTTAAAATTAAATTTTAGTAGAACTTACGATATATATATATATATATATATATATATATATATATATATATATATATATATATATAATATATAGGGGGACTTTCAAACGAGAACCATTTTATCCGCAAGAACTGAGAGAACCACCAAAAACATACATGCACGCCTTTTAAAATAAAATAAAAACACATGCAAATCATCAATAATCGTAAACATCCACCTATGTTCTTCAATATCATTATGAACTCATCCTCTTTTTTCACAAAAACCTTACACACGGCCGCAATATTGTCGTTGCACGTTTTATAAGAACATACATGCACACCTTCAAAGAAAATTTTTGTATTTCGAATTTCTTATCAAATTCTTTAGAACAACTATGTTTTTTTTAAAACATATGTGTTGTTTTGAAAACATATGTGCAAAAATACAATTATTGAAGGCGTGCATGTATGTTTTTGGTGGTTCTCTCAGTTCTTGCGGATAAAATGGTTCTCGTTTGAAAGTTACACTATATATATATATATATATATATATATATATATATATATATATATATATATATATATATATATATATTGGTTCTATAAAAAAGCCCACTTTGGTGAAAAAGTATGAAAATAGTGCAAATCACCCTCCCTTCCTCCTCCTTTTTTTTCCTTCTTAAGTCCAGGGGTCTGTTTGTCACTTTTTTTATTTTCTTGGGTATGTTTCGTAAATTCATCCATATTTGTTAGTCTGAGTTCCTAGTAACGTTATACACCGTACTTCTTTTATTTATTAGATTTATGAACCATTTTTGTTCTTCTTTTTTTGAACTTATTGTTTTTTTAACAATTTTTTTTCCTTTCTTTCACTTTTATAGTCAAGACATGCAATATGGATTGTACACTAAAACTCAAACATCATGAAAAAACATATTTCAATTAGTTAGAAAAAAACATGTCAAATAGAATGTTCACTAAAATGCAAATTTTAGTTATATATATTCTCAAAAATTTACATGTCAAATAGAACAAACAAAAAAGAAAAACATGTAATCTCTATACGCATTTACATTAAAATAAAATCAGTAAAAATATTTTATTTCAATTTAGTATGGTTAAATATAATAAATCAAGCACAAAACTGTAAAAGGAAAACGAAGATCATGAGGTTCTCCGATCATTCTCAGCAGTTCGCAACACCTCTTTAGCTATCGAAGAAAATGTCTAAGCATTGTCTTGCATTTCTGCAGTTCTCAAGTTGATTCCCTGTCCAGTTCATTGAAGTGACGGTAAATCCTCGGTATGCGCTGCAAACATATGTCTACAACTGTATAGAAATATCAATGTCAGGATCTGAACCAACTGCAGCAACTAATAAGCAATTAACAAAACCCCCTAAGATTAAGAGTAACCACATGGCTGGGACCAGGTTTTTTAAAAAGTAAACACTTTTGGCGACTTAATAAGAAAAACAAATTCTGGATTTTGACTTATCACTTTCCAAGACCGACTGAAATTTTTATAGAAATGCAATATGTAAATGTAGTAAAAGATCCACATCTTGATTTCTTTTTACCCTTAGTGCAAAACAGACCAAAAAAAACTATGTTAATCGCCCATTTCGTGAAATGGCAGCACACAACGAAATTTTTATCACATTTTAATATATAGATGCACTAAACATACAAACGGATACACTAAATAAACATCTTGATAATAGGAACCTAACGCAAATAGAAATTTCATACATGTAAGTAGGCTAAAGAAAGGGTTATTTCATACTTAGTTTCATGCAACAAACAAGAAGCAAACTTCATCATTGTGTCTGCAAATCAACCAAGATACACTTGAATACATAGGTTGAAAGAGGCCCAAAACTGCATTTTTAGGGTATGCGAATAATTGCATACAGCTTGCATTACTGAAGTTCGAGTAATCCCATAAAACTTGTAAATTGCAGTACTGAAGTTCCTATTATCATACTTAATGAAAAGTCAAAAAAATAATGTCGGGTGAACGTTCCTAGGGCGATTAAACAATCACAGATTGACTATTTCTAAAGTAAGCAAAAGCATGTGATAATACCTACAAAGGTACACGTATTTCTTGCACACGAGATGCAAATAGACTTATGCTAACTGCTAGCTCCATGCCTTTCTTTCTTCACCGACAATTGCTGCATCATCAAGACAAACCAAACCAAACCAAAATGAGAACATACATTTGAAAACAGATGCAATAATATATAATACAGATGCAGTAAGATCTAAGTACAGATGCACTAATATAAGATGCAGTAAGATCTAAGTACTTTGAGGAATCCATTTGCTGCTTCAAACTGAAGCAATCATGTGAGATTTAATTTGCATGGAACCAAAAATAGAATCACGTCATTCATTTCAAACATAAGAATCACAAAAAAAGTTTACTTTCCAGCATAAAAAGGTATAGGATGACCAAACACAACTGTTTGTTTCTGATACAAGAAAAATGCTACAACAACCTACCTAAATATGTTTTGAGATTCACCCTCAACATTAGAAAGTAATAAAGAGGTTGCAAAAGCATAATTAATGCACCAACACAAATGAATTTGTGTGGGTGCATCGTTCGACGGAATTAACATAATTGAATTTGAATATTTCTATTTAAGTGAATGTGAATATTAGATGTATGTATCATAGATCTTACCACACAAACTATTTACCGTTTTCGACCAACACAAATGAATTTGTGTGGTGCATTAACATAATTGAATTTGAATATTTCTATTTAAGTGAATGTGAATATTAGATGTATGTATCGTAGATCTTACCACACAAACAAGTTACCATTTTCCATGATTATCAACACCTTGGTTACTGAATTTTGCTTCTAGAACTGCAATTAGTGCAACATTATCCTATTGAGAACCAGAAGGTTTTCATCAAAAATGACACACAACCCAAGCATCAACACAAAGCATTGGTTAACGAATTAAAGCTACCTTGACTAATCGATGAGATTACAAGCAAATTTACTTTCTGTAATTAAATACTCTATGAAAATTTAGTGAAAACAAAATAATTTTGTACCTAATCGCAACTGGTCTATAGCCAACATGTGATCATTTATCACTAGAGGTCTCCGGGAAAGAACAAAGTCACTACATGTGAATAAGATAAAGGACGTTTATACAACTGAAAGTTCCCCGAATCTTCTCCTGATTCACAAACATCCCTATCCATATGATGAATCGAACCTTGACTACTCCCATTATCAGTACCATTTTTCAATGCCGACATTCCAAGATGCACCAAAACTTTATCTGAATCCTTATCACTATTCTTATCGCAATACGACTTCCGTGTAAAACAGCGATGCACTAAACATACAAACGGATGCCCTACTATGACCAACGATGCACTAAACATACACATTGATGCCTTAATATGTCTAACGATGCACTAGACTAATCATACTCATTGATGCCCGAATATATTCATTGATGCACTAAACATACAACCAGATGCACTAAACATACATACAGATGCACTAAACATACAAACAGATACACTAAACACACACCGATGCCTTAATATGCTTAACAATGCAATAATCATAATCACTGATGCCCTAAACATATTCATTGATGCTCTAATATGTTCAACGATGCACTAAACTTATTTTTGATGCAATAATCACACAAACAGATGCCGTAACAAGTCATTTGATGCCCTAATCTTACTAACAGGTGTTGTAACAACTATTCCTGATGCACTTATCATACTAACAGATGTCGTAATACATTTTTTTGATGCACTAAGAAAACAAGAAGATGCCCTAACTTAACATTATGCACTTATCATACAAAAAGAGATTTTATAACTCATTTCTTTAAGCACTAATTATACAAACAAATGCTGTAACAAGTCGCGTGATGCCCTAATCATACTAACAGATGCGCTAACACTTATTTTAGATGCGCTAATCAAACAAATAGATTCCCTAACTTATAACATGATTCTCTAATCATACTAATAGATGCGCTAACGCTTATTTTAGATGCGCTAATCAAATAAATAGAATCCCTAACTTATAACAAGATTCTCAAATCATACTAACAAATGCAATAACATGAATCGTGATGTACTTATTCAGACAAACAAATGTTGTAGCATATTAGAAAGAGAGATGCACTAAATTGTAACTTTATACATACATATGCCTTAATATGTCATTTCATTCAAAAATAACAACAATTATATTATAATTTACACAAAGATGCACTAAAATAACATTAAAATTAAAAAAAAAAAAAAAAAAAAAAAAAAAAAAAAAAAAGAAACTATAAACACTTACTGTTGTTTTTTCTGATGATCGGATTTGCATCCACGAAATTTTTTTAATCTGATTTTTATTTGATTTTGATAGTTTTTAGGGTTTTTTGATCGGAGTATGTGTTTTTTATCAGAGTATGTTTGTTTTTTTATCGGAGTTGTGTTTTTTTTATCGGAGTATGTGTTTTTTTGACCGGTGGTGGTGTGACGGTGACGGTGGCGACGGTGGTGGTGGTGAGGGTGAGTGTGTGTTTGAATCGGGGTGTGTGTGTGTTTGAATAAGGATCATGTGTGTTTGGATCAGTATTATTATCAAAGTACGGTTCCTTCTTCTTATTTTTTTCTTTTTTTACCCTGAACTTTCAAGTGTTTTCATAATCTACCATATAATTATTTTTCTCACTTTTCTAACTAATTACACTTTTCTTTAGAACCGGACCCGGGTCCCATTTTAGGGAAAAGTGTAATTAGACAGAAAAGTGAGAAAAAAAGTTACAGGGTATAATTTGACAACAGTCCAAAGGTAAGGGGTAAAAATGAAACATTAAACAAAAGCACGCATAATGCGTGAATCCGCCTCGACCCTATCTCATTAACACCACACTCGAAACCCGTTTTCTCTCTCTCTCTAAAACCGCCAATTCCGATCAAAAAAATAACCGCCAATTCCGATCAAAATCTGATCAAATCACATCACAAGCATCGTTGTTTGTTTCCGATCAACATAAAAATGAAGAAAAAAAGATTCAGGAACCGTAAGAGCACTAATTTTATGTATTTCGATCATCACATTGATCGGTTTTTTTGGTTTCTGAATTATTAATTGTCTAATTTGTTGTATTTTTTCAATTTCAGCTACTCGAATTAGTCCAAGAACACTAGGGAAGAATAAACTAATAGAAGAAAATCAAGCCGAATGTAAGAATTTTAAAATATATTATTTAATGCACCTGCATTTTTTTTGCAAAGCACACGAAACAGTGGTTGAAGCATCAATGTTGATAAGTTGGGATAATATGTGGAATTATAAAATATATTAGAATGAGATTTAATTTTAGTGCATCTGTGTTAATAATGTGTTATAGCATATATTCAATTAAATATTGCAAATGTGTTATAAAATTAGGGCATCTGTGTTATAGCATATGAAACAGTGGTTGAAGCATCAGTGTTGATAAGTTGGGATAATATGTGGAATTATAAAATATATTAGAATGAGATTTAATTTTAGTGCATCTGTGTTAATAATGTGTTATAGCATATATTCAATTAAATATTGCAAAGGTGTTAAAAAAATTAGGGCATCTGTGTTTTATGAGAAATAGTGCATTTGTAGCATAAACTATGCTTGAGTATGATAACAAAATAGTGCATTTGTTTTATGAGAAAATATTCATAGCATCTGTTTTATGAGAAATAGTGCATTTGTTTCATGGATATGATAACAAAAATAATAATAGTATCTGTTTTATGAGAAATAGTGCATCTGTAGCATAAACTATGCATGGATATGATAACAAAATTTAATTCAATTTTAATTTTATTATGCCGTTTTATTAAAAAATAAATTTAACAGTAACATGACATTTATCTTAAATTTCAATTACAGCTACCGAAATGGATTCCGAACGCGAGGAAAACAAAACTCCTGAAACAGAGAATTCGCAAAATAGTAAGTGAAAGGAGGACATTGGACAATTAATGAGGGTGTTACATTATCGTATAATTCCTTTATTGTATAAAAATATTTAATATTGTGTGTATGAATTATTGCATTTGTAAAAAAATTATTACATACGTATACACTGTAATTTTCATATGTGTACATATAATATGTATATTATTGTTGAATGGTTTATATGTATATACATTTTTTATTGAATCAAATGGAAACATTTTTTTTATATGTTTATTTTATTTTTTGTATTTTATTTGGTTTAGCTGCATCTTAATAATTAATATTACAGCATCTCTTTCTTTGTATTGCACATGTTTGTATTGCACCTGTTTGTATTGCAACATATGCTTGTTTGGTTTTGGTGCATCTTTATAGTCCCTATTGTAACATATGTATGCAATTGTATATTTAGGTGTATATGTTGGAGTTTGAATTTCAGCATATGTTTTGAATACATCATATGTAATTGTATAGTTAGGTGCATCTGTAAGTGTTTGAATTGCAGCATATGTTTTGAATTGTTTCGGTGAATCAATGCTTATAGTCACATAATGCGTTTCATATGGTTTTGGTGCATCAGTGAATATAGATAATATTATGGCATCCGTATGAAATTGTATATTTAGGTGCACCTGTTTGTGTTTGTATTGCGGCATATGTTTGTTTGTTTTTGTGCATCCGTATGAAATTGTTTGTTTTGGTGCATCAATGTTTGTTTTTTGGTGCATTTGTTTAGAATATTTTTTGGTGCGTCAGTGGTTATAATTGCAGAATGAAAATATAAAAAACTATAATCACATAAACATCATAATCAAAGCTAAACAAAAAAAATCTATAAAATTAGTGCATCAGTATACATTTTTTTTTTGGGTTGTTTGAAAAGTACTTTATTCATGATACTGAGGTTAAAAAGTGGAAGGACAAGAATTCGTTTGAAGTTTATGAGGTATGTTTAATTATAAATTGATGCACCTTTTATTCTATATTCGGATGCATTAATTTATTCTATAATATATATACATTTCTATATTCAGATGCATTAATTGATTATAAATTGATGCGCCTTTTATTCTATGTTCAGATGTTGTATTCTTCGTCAGATATGAGTGTCACTTGTTCGTGCAAGCGTTTTGACCTTTTTGGGCTTCTATGTCGTCATATTTTTTACGTTTTGAGGATGAACAATGTTCAAGATTTTCCAAAGGAGTATGTTCTTGATAGGTGGTCGAAGACTCCGGATAGTATTTGTTTTGATGCTACTGTAAATGCTGCTGAGACAAGTTCATGTTCTGATGTTCGTGCAATTCGTCAGATTGTTGAAGATACTGTTGATAGGTTGATGCCATTCAAAGACAAACTTGAGCTGTACCGTTTACATTTGATGGATTTACTGTCTCCAGCTCAAGATGAGGTTCCTGTTGCTCTTAACAAGAATTAGGCGGACATTTTTTGTTCTATGCTTGGTGTCATTGAACCATCTGATGTTGAGATTCAAGTTCCCAGGCAATCGAAGAACAAAGGTACTGGTTCCCACTCAAGATGGAAGAACATGGATGAAATATTACACAAAGAGGCTGAAGCATCAAAGAAGCGAAGAACTTGCTTTACATGTGGAAAAGCTAAGGGTCACAACTCTAGAACCTGCCCGTACAAGGACAACATCAGTGGTGGCCGCAAAATCATTCCGTTGATGTTGATAACCAGGAGTGATGCTTGATTATGTTTCTGATATGCAGGTTTTATATACTTGTTCAAACAAACATTCTATTCCTTTATTTATTTTTATTTTTTTAGGACTTGTGTTTGAATAATGAACTTCAGCAAAAACGAACAACAAAGAGTAAGACTTGTTTTGTCTGATGGATTTTATTGAATTGTACTTTGGAGTTGATTTGGATTTATGGAAATTTCATTTTTTTAGTTTTATATATGATTGTATTTTTTTGATGCACCATTTTTTTTATTATGTTACCATATATATGTTTTGATGATTTCATTTTGTTTATGGGTACTTAACTGTTGATAAACTGGATGTGTTGGTAAAAAAAAACACACAGATGCATCAATTATTATAAATTTGATGCACCTTTTTTTATCCTGTATTATAACATTATTACAAGATTCAGTTGGTTTAAATTGCTTATTTTTTGCATTCTGAGCTTATTGCTTATTTATGATAGCTTAATTAGATTTATACTTCTTATTAGTTTATGTTACAACTTACATTCAAAAGAGATGCACCAATTTATCAAATCAATTACAACTTACATACATACTGATCAAAAATCAATTACAACTTAATGATGTACAAGGTCATAGTGATTCTTACACTCTCTCTATCGCATAAGGATATATTCAAAACACAAATTTATGCATAAATCAAAGCTTGTTCAATGTTGACGTTTTGTGGTCAAACTAAATCTATCCAGTATTATAAAATAAGCTACATCTTATTTTCTAAGCATATAGTCTATCGAGTTTCCAAGCAGATAAGATTTGAAAACATTAATCAATTATGCATGATTAACAATAAAATAACTAATCATCATGATACTAACACTTCAGTTTAGCGAGACAAACAGGTTGCGCGATACACGTCATAATGTTTGGAAATTAAGTAAATCTAGTTCAAATGTAAGCTTATTACATCATATTGTTTTCTTGGATGTTTTTTTTTCTTCAGAAAGCTCCATTTTACCATAAGCTTCTTTTCATTCTCGGCAAAGTAATCCAACACCCTTTTTTGCAGCTTTTGAAATGCAACTTGTTGCAAAATTTAGCTTCTGAGCGGCATTTAATTTTTTGAATTTCTCTGCTTCCATATCTACCTGCTCCATTTTTTTCGTTTATGAGGTTCATCAACATCTTCACGGTGTACTTTTTTCGAAGGCTCGTAATTTGGCCGTTTTGCGCCAAACACTCTTTCTTGAATCCCGGGCTGAACTCCCTTTTTCTTCTGCAGAAAGTCTCCATATGTCGCATCAAGAATATTGCAGACCCGAATCGGTTTGCTCTTGTTTGATGCTCTAGCTTCATTATCTTTAACTTGGATTTAGCAATCTTTGCTGCACTATGGTGGTTTACCGATTCCAGGTATGTTGTAAGTGCTTTTGTCTGTTATATAATTAAATACAAATGAGATGCATCAATTAAACAAAACAGATGCACCAATTAAACAACACAGATGCATCAATTTATCTGAACATATGACCTTGTATTTTCGCGACAACTGTTGTTATACCTAGGATTCGCTACAACACCTAACGAAATAATTTTGTAATACATTCAACTTGCATCAAATTCCACACTACTTTTAAGTCAAGTATAAGTTACTCAATGAGGTTTAATCTAAAAAAAGGGATATTACACCTAACGAAACTTATGTAAACACTATAACAATCAATACTCAAAAATATATCCATCACCAACTATGCCTAGTTTTATCGAATTCCGGAGCCTTAAGCAATCTAAGATGCAGACATTAATAACTTGACGATACAGTAAAGTAGTGTAAAATGTCATAAAACATATATAATTAACTACATTTCAGTTAAATCTAAGTAACTTAATCATCAATTCATTCAATAAAAAATAAATAAAAATAAATAATAAATTAATTAAAAAAAAGGTGAATGGTTTTTATACCTAACGAAACTGATATGAACACCAATGGCACAATGAATAACAGAACAATCTCACATATACATTCATCGCCAACTATGCCTATCTTAATCTAAAAATCACATTAAATTAAAAACCCGCAAACAATTCGCAAAGTAGACAGCAATAACGTCAACATACAGTAGCGTAAAATGTCATTACGCGTAAATTATCTTCATTTCAGACAAATCTAACTTACTTCATTAAATACATTTTAAATACAAACATATGCTATATAATCAAATCATATGCACCAGTTAAACAAAACAGATGCACCAATTAAACAAAACAGATGCACCAATTAAACTAAACAGATGCCCTTATATTTTATAATATAATGCTCCAATCAATGTACCTATTCTACTTTTTCAGTAAAACATATGCAATTTTTTATAAATGCGATGCGTTAATTTTAAAACATTTATAAAACTTACCAACTTAAATGGAGTATCCCCATATCTCTTTACAATGTCCTGGCTTTCGTCATGGACGTTGTCGATGATATCAGCGTCCCATGTTTTTAAGTTGTATACAATCAAATAGTAATGATTGTATTGATCTTGTGCCATTGTTATTGGTAAGAATATCTGTTTCATATTCATTTTGTTATACACTATATATCATTTACTAGTACAATATTTCTAAATTAATATACTATCCACAAATAATAAACAATATATATTACCAATTCAACATTGTCCAAGTTGTTTTTTGTTGAATATTTAAGCACATCCTCCATTTTTTTCCTGAAATCTTCTTGGTTCCGTGATAGCTTCAAAACACGAAACACGATTTACCGTATAAAAACATGTTAATACAAATGCACTAAAATGGAAATAAATGTATAATAAATAACCATATGCATGCTATATCATATACTTCTGCCTAAATATTTTACTGATGTAATTTATCCCTTAAGTCTTTCATGAATTAAAATATATAAGGTCACAACTCTATAACCTCATTCGCTAGTATGTAATTTTATAATACTGATACACTAATATGTAAAACTGATGCACTAATATGTAACACTGATTCACTAGTATGTAACATTGATGCACTAATATGTAATACCGATGCACTTTTTAGGCAATAGTATATGATTTGGTTTATTTGTGTAATGTTATATACATATTATTATTATTATTATTATTATTATTATTATTATATATATATATATATATATATATATATATATATATATATATATATATATATATATATATATATATATACACTAGTTGTCGAAGCCCGCCCGATGGGCAGGCATGCTTTGTAAGCCCGTTGGGCATGACTTATAAGCCCTGCCGGGCATGACTTATGATTATCGTTGGCATATTTTACTATAGCGAAAGAAAGATGGTAAAAAATGGTTGAAAATTGTACATGTTGAAAGAAATGGTTGTACATAAAAACTTTTAGATTTATGTAAATAAATTATTAGATATTAGTGATCGAAGGCAAAATGAGGGCGAAAATAATGGGATTTCATCTGTATTCCGATCAAAGAATCAAAGAAAGAATGTTTCAGTTTCATATAGCAATCACCTCTTTTCAGCCTTAGTCAAATAGCCACCGAACTTAGCATCATGCTATATAAAACTGATTGACACAAAACTAACACTCAGAAATAACTGGTAAGATTTGTCTAAAGTGCTAATCACATGTTAACCACTGCACCAACACAATGTTTTGTATTTATTCTACAATCGTTATAATTAACAAATAATAATAATAATTCATAGGTTAAAAATATAGGTTCCACTTTTGCACATCCAACTCATAGGCTTGTAGATTGAGCTATAATCACCTAATGATCCTACTGTTTGGTTCTTGACCCCATTTTTTGCATTCTTGATTATTAATAATAATAAGTGGACGTAAACAAATATTGAAAATAACAAAACATAATAAAAACATACAATCAGACCAAAAATTTTAAAAACTAAACACTCGGTTTTAGCCAAAATAAAATGTTGTGTATACAAAACAATGTTGCGTATTCAAATCCGACATAAAACTTCTTTGTAAACTACATTTGCAGTTGAGTTGCAATAGTTTCCGTCCCTATCTAAACATAGAACCTTCAAATCCTCACTTGCTCTTGACTCTTGACAAAGCGACATATAGTTGTTTGTGCGAGAAGAGCGGCTGTGGTAAATACAAACCAAGGAATAAATTAAGTAACGGTTAATTAATTACAAACATCGTCAAATATTTATAGAGTGATTAAAGAACAGAAAGAAATGAACAATAATCATATAAAAGGAAATAAAACTTAATAAATTATATGCCATTACAAAATATATGTTTTTAGTTCAAATGCAAAATAAAGCTTATTTATACACAACGGACCCTTGAGACAGCTATGTGCAGCTTTAAGAATTGTGTAAAAGATAAAAGTAGTAGTAAATTGGTTGACACAATAACGTTAAACGAATATAATGTTACTTGATGAATTTTAAGTGGACGTAGAAAAATAAAGAATAACAACAAATGTTTGAAAGACAAAATGGATTAAATAAAATGCAAATGAAGCTGCTCATGTAACATATGTAAAAAAGAACAATCAAAAGTGTGAGAAAGCATGTAAACAATCATTTGTGTAGTTTCTGTGTTTTTTGCAGCACATAATTTTCTATTCATTTCTTGATCTTCACTCTTGATAAGGCCACAATGCCACATATAAATTGCTGTTTAACAGATTAGTGTACTAATCCCATTACTATAAACTATTTCACTCATTTCATGTCCAAAAAACCAATATGAGTATTTAGCAGCTCTACAACCATACCACACTACGCCTGTGCTGAATTCACAAAACAATTGGACCACAGATTTATAGTTACCTTGTGAATGCCTGCAAGAACAACAAAAGGAACAACTTTGAGCTGCTAGTGCAACCATGTAAAACCAACCGTAGCTATCACCCCACGATTAGCCATGACCGCATCTTACCCGGCTACCGGGTCATCAAAGTCCTTAGCCTATGCAATTTAGCCCGTTTAAGTTTAGGCCGTTTAACTGTGGACATTAACTTTGGCTCATCTACTCTTTCGTATTCATCTTCACTTAAGTCGCCAATCTCTATTTGTGCCATCTTAAATTTCATCAATATTTCCTTTTCATATGCCTTCAAAGCCTCAACCCAAGCATCAGCTTGATCTTCTCACACTGCAATTTGACAAACAAAATATCATTAAACCAAACAATATTAAATCTATCCAGATAACAATATCAGTTTAATTTAGCTAACAATATCAGTTTAATTTAGCTAGCTATCAGTTGCGGAGTGCTCATCCAAAAATAAGAAGGATAACAGTCTTTTTTTCTTTCTTTCCTATAGGCGTATTAGGTAATCGCGTATGATTGTATATAATGTAACCAAGAGCCTGTGACAAGCATACAAAAAATGGAAATAGTTATAGATATATTAGTGTCCCTTAAGAGTAGCAACAAACATCTAAATTCGACTACTATTGTCTTCTATAGAAATTATATTACTCCTGAAAATTATCAACCGGTCCATATAAGCAATAGCAATCTATATTGTTTGGAATATCTCCTTGTTACATGAATATTACAGTTGGTATATATTTGGAATATCTTTCAATAAGATCCCATCATCAATTTAATTAGTTATTTGCTTGTCTTTTTAGTCCTTAACTTACCAAAGGATAAACTAAGCCATAGGCAATACGCAGTACACACATGGCTTCACATGTAACCCATATAATATTTTAGAAACCACATATATAACTAAGATATATGATAGCATTGTTATAAGCACCTAAATTTGAGGACACGCAAGGCATATCTTTGTATCCAAACGCAATAAGAAACTGATATCTTCATTCCCAGATAAGGACTTGGATGAACAATTTCAAACACTTAAACATATAATTCGGATCGAAATAGTATATAACATGAAGCAGATTAGACATTAAATCATCTCATATTGTCGGGAATATACAAGTCGGCGTAAATTTGGTTAGGGTCTAAACTGACCTCCATCAAGAAGAGAAGCAGAAGTACACTTTTTTAGACAATCTAGCAGAAAGCTCACACGTTCATAGCCTTCAAATACCTCATTCATTTCGTTCGAATATCTGTCAATTATGAATATATTAAATCAAACAACGATGACACTAATTCAAATGTAATCAAACAGTTATTGCACCAATTAAAAAATAGCGGGTCAGATTTGATTTTAATAATTAGAGACAACACCTTTATGAGCTCAATCAGTTTGGCACCAGCGCGTGTATCTTCAATCAATTTTCTGAATTCATGAACAATGCAAGCTTAGCATCAGTTACGCCCTGCAAAAAAGGATTAAACTATATAACTTATAAGGAAGAATGGGCATAAACAAAATGTTACATAACGCAAATGTAGAACTATCTAACTATGCGCCTAATTTAAACCACATGATTATCTAATTAACATATTATCTGATTGTAGCAGTTAAAGTTGCAAAAAGTCACTTTGAAAACGCACATCTACACTATCATGCATCACTATATTAGCAGTGACATTTGATTGTAGGCTTACCAAGATAGTAGTAAGAATCATGTGATTCATGTTTGTGACTGCATATATAGTATATACACTCGCATATACAACTTTCACTACTGATGACAAACCAATTGTTTTTTAACATAGTGTTACCTAACTATATTCCAATAAAATGACTTCTCATACAGGAAAAACTATAAGTAAAGGACTACATTTATTTGAAACTAAATAGCACCATCCAAATCAGAATAGTAGATACACCATCACTTAAACTGATTCGGAGATCCCATTCAGCAAGGCTTCATCCAAGTAATATAAACATCTATCTATACAAATAATGCAACAACTTAACAGCTTGCAAGAATGACATGTTAGGTATATTACATTTACCACTTGTCATTCCAGGTTGTATAACCAAAATCTTAACACTAAACTTTTCCAAGACAAAGATCAAGTTAAGTGAAACAAATACAACTGATCAGACCTCTTCCATTATACAAATATACCAAAATCCAGAATCCATGTTTAACAATTGATAAAATCATTTTAGCAATGTGATATGCTTAAAAGGGTTAAAATGGCTAAGACCTAAAGCAAGTGGATTGAACCTGAGAAAATTGGTTAGTAATAACCATGAGAAAATTGGTTACCGGGTCAATATCTGTTTCATCCTTATACCACCAATGAATACCCAATATTTGTTTCATCAAATAATTCACCTACCATTAGTATGTGAGGAAGGTAATTTACATGATATATTCATTTTTCTACAAAATCGTTTTCTTTTCTGTATTTTTTTTTTCAAATGTGTGCATATTAGAATCACTGGAGTTGGCTATACAGGCAAAGAATTATGTTCAAATGGGTCAATCTGGTATGTTTATACTAATAGGGTGGTTTCCAACAATTATTTAAAATGGGTCAATTTCGGTTACATAATTTTTAGTCGGTAATATTAGCTAAAACGATAATGGGCAGAAGGGTTAAAACTTAAAAAGTTAAAAGTCACTTCTGATCCATTCGTCTACATAAGAACTAAATTTATGAAAAAAAAGACAGTAAGTACCCGTATATAGTTGCAGTCAATCAAATGAGACTCATTCCAGCATATGCAAAATGAGAAAATAATTATGACAAATTTTCATTTTGGCATCCTTATATATTTTATAAGATTTATAGATTTTGTGCAGTTTGAAAACCTCGAGCAATCCTAAAAATCTCGGGAAACTTTCTGCATTCTTAATTTTCAATAAAGATTAGAGGCTAGAGGTGTACCGGAAAATGTTGCTGGGATTGCATCCCGGGCACAACACTGTCGCGAAGATGTTCCTTCTTGTGGTTGACATCAATTATACAAATAGTAGTTACCGGTTATTTAACCGGCATCTCCTTTCCTTTATGACCTGTTGATCCGAACTCATGTTGGACATGGTTAAACTTCAATCAATTCAGGAGATGACAAAAACTATACAGATAATGTTTTGTCCACTCGCTAATTTTCGTATTTGGATAGCTGTAACGTGTTAAGATTTTTGATGTTTCACAACAATCTTTTAACATTATCATTCTATGTACATCTTAAGATGAAAAAAGATTGGAAAACACAATATTTTTATCTTACTCAAGAGCTTTTAAGAGACGCAATAGGCACTGCTGCAAATGATGCACGTGCTTGTTTTCAGTTGGTCCAAACATTTACAATTTGTATAACCCCAGTTTTTTTTTAAATCAAGAATTTTACATAAAACACAACCAAAAAATCGATTAAAATAATCATCAACTAAAAGGAAATTTCCAAGATTAGAGTTCGCTAGACCAATTATATGCAGATGCTACCGGTGGAATGTTAATAGGATTATAAAGATTAAGAATAAGAAAGTTGCTACTAACCTCTTTATTAAGTTTGTCGAAAAGCTCAAGGTTGAAATCATAGGCATACTGACCATCTTTTGTAATTTGGAGGCCCTGTGCGACAGCACACCTCGCACACCCTCATATACGGCTCTGGTATCAAACAGACTACTACTTTATAGCCACTTAGATATGTTCAATTTTTAAGCAATTTAATACATGATTTTTTGTGTGCTTATGAAAGAACTTGACCTTACCATGGACCTGAGCGCTGCAAGTGCTGGTGCTGCTGAAGAATAAGTCAAGTTGCAACTGGTGCTGATTTTGCTGCTGCAAGCCTTTCAAAATACAACCCGGTTGACCAGTTTGCACACACACCCATGTCGCCACCTAAAAAAAAACGGATGCTTTTAGAATAGTTATGTTGAGTCATTGTGTTCATAATCGTGACATAGAACCGTGATATACAAATCAAATGTTTTATGGGTCATAAAAGCTTCATATGAAACAATTATAATGATGTATAAATAAATATCAAACAACATACATACATAATTTTCACCCTTTGATGTTCATCGTGGCGGTGGCAGAATTTTGATAACCATATTCATGGATCTGGAAAAAAGAATCAATTAAAACCATTAAATTCACCTATGACTGAAAATTTGAAATTAAGATAATTATGAATCCAAATTACAATTTCAAAACAAAAGAAGAACTGAAAACATACCTTGATGGGCAAGAACCGAAGCTGTAACAAATAATCTGGTTTCCCATCAAACCATGTGTACGCAATTGCAAACAAACGGTCTAAAAACAAAATCAATTGACATCAATTTAAAACTCACATACACCTAGCAATCTGTCTAAATCTAAGATTGTGGTACTTTTCTTATACATAGAAGGCACATATGATTGAATCTAAATAGCAGTTTAGTTTAGCCTGTATCGGAGATGCACATCTTCGACATGTGTAACCCTCTTGATACAACCATATAGAAAATGAGAACAACGTTATATGGTGTTCTGAATTTACTTTTATATAATTAAGTAAATAGCCATACACTCAACTCCACATTTGCGTTAAAAAGATTAAGCAGATTAGTCAACTAACCAATCCCGTACCCCCTTTAATCATTATTAATACTCAATATCATCACAAAGTTGACTACAACTATATTTGAATTTACAGAAAATTTCATATTACAGTCTGATAACTTGAGTGAGTATGAACAATATAATGCAACTTTGTCAATAAGAATAATACTTCAATGTCAGGCAAATATTATCTTCGACCAATTACTGTAGGTTAGATGTAAATCATAATATAGATTCATTAGAGTATAAAAAATGGATTTGAGAATAAACTATTTAACTATGCCATAATGGATGAAAGTGCATACCATATCTTCGCGCTGAATACCATCTAGCCATAATCAGAACCTACATGAGCAGTTTGTTCCAGCATAAGGAACAAATCCATGAACCCGATATTAAAACGTAAATCCACTAATCCAAAACAAAGGCAACAAATAAGACAAAAGAAGAACTGAAAACATACCTTGATGGGCAAGAACCGAAGCTGTAACAAATAATCTGGTTTCCCATCAAACCATGTGTACGCAATTGCAAACAAACGGTCTAAAAACAAAATCAATTGACATCAATTTAAAACTCACATACACCTAGCAATCTGTCTAAATCTAAGATTGTGGTACTTTTCTTATACATAGAAGGCACATATGATTGAATCTAAATAGCAGTTTAGTTTAGCCTGTATCGGAGATGCACATCTTCGATATGTGTAAAATATTTTTATCTTACTCAAGAGCTTTTAAGAGACGCAATAGGCACTGCTGCAAATGATGCACGTGCTTGTTTTCAGTTGGTCCAAACATTTACAATTTGTATAACCCCAGTTTTTTTTAAATCAAGAATTTTACATAAAACACAACCAAAAAATCGATTAAAATAATCATCAACTAAAAGGAAATTTCCAAGATTAGAGTTCGCTAGACCAATTATATGCAGATGCTACCGGCGGAATGTTAATAGGATTATAAAGATTAAGAATAAGAAAGTTGCTACTAACCTCTTTATTAAGTTTGTCGAACAGCTCAAGGTTGAAATCATAGGCATACTGACTATCTTTTGTAATTTGGAGGCCCTGTGCGACAGCACACCTCGCACACCCTCATATACGGCTCTGGTATCAACCAGACTACTACTTTATAGCCACTTAGATATGTTCGATTTTTAAGAAATTTAATACATGATTTTTTGTGTGCTTATGAAAGAACTTGACCTTACCATGGACCTGAGCGCTGCAAGTGCTTGTGCTGCTGAAGAATAAGTCAAGTTGCAACTGGTGCTGATTTTGCTGCTGCAAGCCTTTCAAAATACAACCCGGTTGACCAGTTTGCACACACACCCATGTCGCCACCTAAAAAAAACAGATGCTTTTAGAATAGTTATGTTGAGTCATTGTGTTCATAATCGTGACATAGAACCGTGATACACAAATCAAATGTTTTATGGGTCATAAAAGCTTCATATGAAACAATTATAATGATGTATAAATAAATATCCAACAACATACATACAAAATTTTCACCCTTTGATGTTCATCGTGGCGGTGGCAGAATTTTGATAACCATATTCATGGATCTGGAAAAAAGAATCAATTAAAACCATTAAATTCACCTATGACTGAAAATTTGAAATTAAGATAATTATGAATCCAAATTACAATTTCACCACAAATTAAACATAAAAGCAAATGAATCAATAAACATGTCATGATTTAAAAAATTTGTAAAAATCAATAGCATACCTGTGTCATTGTGTTTATAATCCTGATTCAATTGTAGCAGTGCTTTGGATCAATGCAGCCATTAAAATAAAAGAAAACCTAATTTTCAAAACAATCACGAATTCAAAAATCAAAACAACAACAGAAAATGGAATTACCAACGAATTGACAAACGAAATCTTACCCAACCGCTAGTGAAATCAATTAGGTTGGATCATGGATTTAGGGTTTTGTGTTAATAAGAGGGTGTGATTTGGATTAGGGAATGCGTTATTGGAGACCATAGAATCACACCCAAAAGGAATTAAATGTGATTTAGGGTTTTCACGAATTCAAACTTATGCTGTGGGATATGAATCATGGGTCGTTATTGATATGATAATCAAACCTTGTGTAGGTGTTTTGAAAAGGGATGAGTAATTGAAGCATGACATGAATGGTTTGTATGTATCTAACACAAAAAAGGGCTTGCTCCATGTTCACACTCTCTTGAGTGGGATGCAAGACCAGGGTTCAAATCCCTTGGGTAGCTAATTTTTTAGCTCATTTTCAGCGGAGCACAGCTTATATTTGTTAATGCCAAGTGGCATAGTTCATGATTACGTGGCATTTTAATGATTATGTGGCATTGAGGTGGCAATTAGGTGGCATTGAGGTGGCATTAATGACATCATATGCCTCCTGTTATATATAATGTATAGATATATATATATAGCAAGTCAAGGTCTTTCTTACCAGCATGCCAGTTTTGCAGAAAATATATCGTGATGCCATCTTATTCTTCAATTTCTCATCATTGTTCTGGATTACGCCCCACACATCGATTGCGGCACTTGCGACTTGTAGGTTTTGATTCATGCTTTCAAATACGACCCTTGGAATCGACATGTCGGATGTTTTGAATGCAATATCCCTATATTAATTCAAAATAAAGATGCATTAACAACTTTATTATGATGCATAAATATATATATATATATATATATATATATATATATATATATATATATATATATATATATATATATATATATATATATATATATATATATATATATTATTTTAAATTTAGTAGTTTTAGCTTTACTTACATAGGAGCAAACATCCCGCTGAATATGCTATCAACGATAAATTTCTCAGAAGCTTGCAAGATGCTATTGATGTTAACTTTTCTCTTGACATATGGAGAAAGAAACACTTGAGTAGGTATAGTTGCTCTTTTCCCTCTGAGTTTTGTTTCTTTCTGGATCCTACTTGCTTCTTCTGGTGTAATTATCCTTAATGGGACTGGACTATATATGGCTTCTTCTTTAGATGTTTCCTCTTGTTTCCCTTTAGCTTCATCAGTTTTAACAACTAAAGCTCGGTACTTGTACTATCCGAGATTTTAGGGTTTCAATTTTCGGTACTTAGCAAAACATGGTACCAAAACTCAATAGTTAAGTTCAAAACTTGACATTCAAACTCGGTAGTTCTAAGGATTTAATTTCGATTGTTTATATTAATAAAATCTCGGTACTTTTAAGCTTACAAATTCGATACTTTGATCTCTCAAAT